>VZSV01000001.1:18900619-18916745 GCA_013398735.1 Nothocercus julius | reverse complement strand
GCGCGGCGCGGCGGGGACGGAGGAAGGTTGGCTTTTAATGTCTTGCTGCCTCTAATCTGCCTTTAAGTAGTGCCCGCTTGCGTCACTGACAGGTTGGTGGAGAGCAGCCAAAAGCAGCGCTTGGATTTTCTCATTTTTTATTATTCTGGAGGAAATAAATAAATAAATAAATGCAATAAAACAGTGTTGAGGGGGGAGGGAATAAATAAATATGCGAGGAGGAGGAGGAAGGAGGTTGGGAGGAAGAACTGCCCACGCTGGCACAAGGTTCCCTTTGCCGCCGAGTGTCCCTCACCCGAGCGGGCCGCGCTCCCGGCCGGGTGCTCACCCCGCTGTGGCCCCTGCCTGGGCAGACGTTGCTGCCCTCCCAACGCTGAACAGCATTTGCTGCTGCCCACCAAGCAGCCGTGTCATGGAGCCATCACCTCACCTAGCAGCACTGCTTACCCTTGAAGATATTGGGCTTAAAACTGCGCTTTCATTCTCACCTGATTACAGCTATGTGCACAATTTAAGTATCTCTAGGGGAAAATAAAATGTATCTATAGCTAGTCCAGAGAATTTGGAGATTGGGAACGGATTCATGCTAAGGAAGATACCAAACCTTCACACAAATCATGTAAAAATTTTGCAAGTCCTCTGGATAAATCTTTGAACTATGATCAGTTTACATATTTTATTCACCTGAATTATTATATTGTGTTTAAAACAATATTTTCTATTTAGTGCACACCTTCCGGGGCTGAACCAGAGGCTCTGCAAAAGAATTCTGCATAAAACATTGATGCCACCTGGAATCAGCTACTTTACTCTCCAGTGTTGAAACCAAGTGTGCATTCCCTATTTTTCCATAAAGACTAACTACAGAGTAACTACAATTTTATACCTGCTGTTTGCTTTGCCCAACTAATCTAATTAAAAAGCAACATAAGAAAAAGCTCAATCAGTTGGATTGTAAGGTTCCTAGCTCAGTAAAATCAGACTATTTCAATAGCAGAACTGCTCAGACCCTTGCAAACAGTGTAGTCCTTTGTCTTCCTTGCAGCTCTTCCATGAACCAATTCTAGCTTGTGTTAATGACGTTAAGTGTTTTCTGAATAGATAGGACTAAGCTTCATCTGTGTAGAGGGCATCTGTGTGTCTTAGACACTCCAAGGTCGGCTGTCCTTTCTGTTGGAGAGCGCAGATGGATCTGAGTCACAGGATGCTCAGTCTGTTGCCTGATTGGATCCCCAAATCTTTGAGTTAGGAAGGTATCAGAGAAGAGCAGTGAATAACCTCTGCCCATAAATGGGTAGATTTTCTTCTCCCCCAGTCAGGGGTCTGTGAAGACACATTCAATGATCTGGGTTGTTTCCCTCTCACACTGTTGGGAATTACTGGGTTGGGAATTACAGACTGGGTTTCCTATTTTTGTCTTTCCTTGAAATCTTGCACTAGTTCACCTGTAAGCTTATTCTCATAATTCCTGCATTCGCTTTTTGCTTTAGGAGTGTCATTTTTAAAATCTCCAGCTGCCTGCAATTGAAAAAGCATACACAAGGCTGTTTCTGTCAAGGGGAATCTTGCATCTAGCCAAGTACTCTGACAAGTAACTGTGTCATGTGGATCTCCAAGTATCTGTTTGGAGATGGGTCCAAAAATGGGAGAAATCAAACAGTAAAGGGAGCAGTAATACATGTGTAGAAGGAGAGACTGCAGGGGATATAACAACAAGATAATGACAATAATCCTATTTAGCAAGACCAAGCAGTGAGGGAAAGCCCTTGGTTGAAATTATTGAAGAGAGAAGAACAGATTTTTGCAGAGAAGAGATTTTTTCTTCATGGTCAAGAATAAGAATTCCTACAAAAGAAAGCTATTCTCTAGCATTGGAACTGAAAAGCCATTTATCTAAGTTTTTATGACCAGTAAAAAAGAAAAAGAAAAAAAAAAAAAGAATAAGCAAATTTTGATCAGATCAAAAGATCAAATGCTGGGCTTTTAATGAACAGTCACTTAGTGCTTTAGTGTTTGCTATGTGCAATCCGTTCTACTTTAAATTGGTAGCCCATCTGTGGAAACATAGGAAAAATATCATTAGTGAAAATTTACATTATTATCAATGTTACAAGCCTGTAAGCACTACTTAAAATAGCTTTGATGTAAATAGAGTTTAAAGCTAAATACAGGCATGTTCTTGCAGGAGTTGCATCTCAGTCCAATGCAGATGATCTCTCTTTTCATGCAAGACATTTGGCCCTAGCCTTGGGAAAATTTACTGAGCTTCAGGCCTTACTGACTTTGGGGAAAAGATAAAAATCAATGTGAAAGTCTTTTTCATGATGCCAAGGCACATTGAAAATGACTGTAAAACTCTGAGGAGCTGGATCTTTCACAGACACCCATGTACAGTTTCTAGACCTAGGAAGTACTGTCCTTAATGAGAGCTCTGACGCACAGACTTTATAGGAGCCAACAGTGACGTTCTCAGTGTGCTTGGTGCAACACTCAGAAGTGCATGAAAACTGCAATTATTTGCACTTCCATTATTAATCACATGCATGTCAGCAACTGGTGGACTTGCCTGGCAATTTATCTAAACCACAAAGTGCTCAGACTAATCATAGTCATCACTGCAAGAGAGAGCTACAGACATAAGATTTTCAACTTCTGAAGATTCATCTTATTTTTTACACCATTCCCCTGACCGCGTCAGCCTGTGGAAGAGACAGGATTTGAACAGCAGCAGGCTGCCGAGGCTGCTGCAGACGTATGTTGTGCTGCATATGGTATTCACATTAGAAAATCATGCCTACGCTTCATTCACAAGCATCAAGGATTATCAAAGCTTTGCCTCTCCCAGCTTACAAAGAACAGCTTCCTAATGAAGCAGCAGTATTGATTTGCAGCAGGGCTTAACCTGTCCAGGTCAATATCTGGTCAGCTAAATACAAAAAAAAAAATCAAAATAATTTTCACACCATATCTAAGAGTATGCTTTTTGGTGATGGGAGGGGTATTTTTGTTTTTGGTTTGTGTTTAAAGAAAATGAGTGTTCCACTACAGACTAGATTCAGTTCTTCCTAGGAGGAGTTCGAACAACCTTTTCAAAAAGAAATCAAAACTACGGAGTCGGTATATGTTCAGAGAGGACACTGCCTCAATATTAATTCATGTTAAAAGAATATAACCAAGTAGATCTTGGATTAGATTTGAAGAATGAGACTGTATATCTCCCAGGCTTAGATGCCAAACTGAGGTTAATCTGCCTCTAAGAAGCTATAGGCCAGATCCCCTCTGAGAAATCCAGCCCTTTTGCTCTGCTCTGGTTTTGCAAAAGGTCCGGAAAGCAGCCAGATCTCTGAGGCTGCACATTTCCTGTATGGAGCTGAGCACGCAGGGAGCAGGGAGGACACAGCTGCCCTTGCACCAGCCTCCCTGCAGCCAGGGCTGACCATGGCGGGACAGGGACCGCACGGCTACTTGCAGACCCACCGTCACACAGCTCTGAATCACAGCATCCTCCCCACAAGCTATTTTCTGTGCTCGAGTGAAACAGTGTAAAAAGAAAATCCAGTTCCTACACAAACATCCACCCATACACTATCTTCTTCTAATAGAAAACACTCATCCCAAATTTATTCCTAATGTTTTGCCTTAAAATAAGGACATTTACTTTTAGGACTTTCCCAAGGACCTTTCACCATGACTTGTGTTGGTAGTTGGCTGTAGTGTGTACATACCTGCAGCAAACAAATAAATACTGTGCTTAGATATAAAAATTGCACAAGAAGTTATCGTATTTCATTGGTATATTAAAAATATCTATTTCCACCTGTTGTGGAACAAAATTTCAGAGACCACAGAGAAGAGCAAAGAAAAAAAGCTTTTAATTAAGAATTGCAAGGTATTACTCAGGCCATAGAACATACTAAGCCTTTCTTTTCAAAGTTTTTGTGAAGTGTGTCGCCCCACTTCTGCTTTGTGATTGCACCTTCTAGCTATTACCACAAAAGACAGACTTTGCAGCATTACTTTTATAAAACAGTAGACATTTCATTGAACACTGATACAATGAGTGCTTCCTTTCCGAAAGTATTTGGTATAATCCACAAAATCTAAGTAGTTAGCTACTAAACTGAAAACACCCATTTAAGACCTCTCATAGCCATCTGCTACATTCTGTTTTCATTTGGTGCCATGTGCGTATTAATGAAATGATTGCATCAGATTATATCTTTTATTCATAAAATCATCTAGGTCAGTTGCCTCCACCTCCACTTTCTCTCTCATTAAAATGGACATTTGTGCCTATGCTGTCCCCTCAGTGTGTGAGTGCAGTCAGCTGCTATGCGCAGCTTAAAAAATAAACCCCTTGCAATGCTTTTTATTAAAAAAAAAAATCTTCAAAAGACACTGTTCTTTTACACGCCACATCCCAGAGAGTGCATTTTTTCCTACATTTTGAAAAGTAAAGACTTCCTAAAAGGTACAAGGTCTGGATGCACTTATGGCCCTTGTCTTCTGCAGTAGAAAGCAACAATTCAAAACACTCTGGAATTTTGCTGCTAAGAAATTGGTAACATGTGCTACACATCTAGTCAACATTGTTTGCATCAAAGCTGCAACTGTCAGGGCAGTTTTGCACTCCTGCTCCTTATTGTGCAAATGGACTGCAGCCTGCATTTATACACTTCATGCTTGACAAGAGTAAGGTAATTCAGGGCTTTGTGCAATGCATAAACAGACAAAAATACTCAGTTATCCTAATAATCACCCTAAGGCTCTGTTATGTGTCAGAGGTCCATGTATACAGCTAAGAGTTGCTATAAATGGAGAGCTCTTTGGAAAATCAAGGATATTATCAGGAAGGAAGGAGTAAATGTATGCATGGATATTCACAGACATTTTAGCTCAGGGCTCCTATCTCATGCTGAATTTCTTGCAAATGGGTTTAATATAAGAAATGCTAATGGTGGGGGTAGGTGTTAAGTCAATATTGCAAAATGTTCTGAAGTAAGAGAATTTAAAACCTCTCAATGTGACAGCTTTAACTGGAAAACAAATTCAAAATATTGCACTTTACTAGTTACAGACTATTATATGCTTTGACAGACAAAATCACTCAAGCTTTGTGGAAGTTTTGTCACTGTTCACAAGGACTTTCTCATGAGCAAATTAACTGTTCAAGTCAATTTGCTTAGGAATAATTTATATATATAACATTGAATCACAACTGCATTTACTTCTGGCATATATATATGACCTGAAACAACAGAGTCTGCTCTCCTTGCAAATAAATGAAAATAAATTCCAATTTATCGGCAGACAGACCGCTGCCCGAAGAAGGAGAATTTCATTGAAATCTTTATCCTTATGAAATAACAGTTTCTGGAAGGAGGTAAAAACGTCCAGTGACAAACCATCAGTTACCAGTCTCTGTTTTTTTCTGTTTTCTCCACCAGTGTCAAGAGCATTCACATTCTGCTAAAGCATCCCTTAATGCAGCATGGACTGTGACAGGTTTGTATTTGATACTACGAGGTAGCCTAAGTGGAAATCTGTGAGCAGATCTCCTGCGGATTCCCATAAAAGCCTACATTAAGGCCTCATATTCACCAAAGGAGGGGAACTTTGCAAAAATACTTGGGAGTCAGACTAGCCTGAAGGATTCCATACAATCAGATTTAGTAGCTACGGTGATCATTGTGAAGATACAGAGAAATACGCACATGCTAATGCAATAATAAACTCAATATTGGAATGAGAACTGTCTTTCACCAACGAAAAATTGATTTTTTTTCTTAGAGTCTACTCTTTCAAAGATGCATATTCAGAAAGATATGCAGCACAATGCAATTGACTGTTGTATGATAAAATACCAGCCAATTATACTGCGACTGTGCCAAAACTGATACAGAATATTGGCTCAGCTCAGATTGGCAAGTATATATATTATTCCTCTTTTATTTATGAATCAAAAGGAATTATGGCTAGTAATCAAAAGAAACTAGATTTCATTTTTAATTTACGTCATATCTTAGTCCCACGCTAGGTAATGTTATGGTACTAACAGGAATTCCCCTTAACTTCAGTACATCCAGAATTTAAAAACCTTTAAGATCTGATTGACATCAGAACATTTCGAAATCTCTAATGGCAAAATACTAACAAGGAGAAAGTTAATGAGAGTTTCAGAATAGCCAGAATAGCAAAAAAATAAGATCAAGTATTAAGGTTGGAATCCTGTATATCGGAACTCCAAGTAGCATCTTGAGGCTTCTCTCTTTCCTGGGAAAAAGATTAATCATTTCTGAGACACGATTCTTCAGTATTTCAGTATGAATACACTCACATAGAGTATTTTTTTTTGGACCTACTGCTTTACTTTGCCTTGTCTACATTTGTCTTCATCCAAACGCTGAATCTCCAGCCTCCCAGCTGCTTTCGATTCGGTGACATGGTTTATGACAGAACAGGCTTCCGCCGTCATGATTGCTACCCCACCACACGTCTCCCGTGCTCCTGGTGCCCCTCACTCCCTTGGCCTCCCTCCCTACCTCACCAGCCTCAGAAGACAATTCGTATTACATTAAAGCAGCCCTTTGAAGGCTGTGCTGAAACCATGCCTTAAAATAAGTAAGTAGGGCAGTGCAATGATTGATTTGAAAGTAAACTATTGCAGTGAATCGGAGTGAAAAGAAGCTCAGCAAGAAATGTAGAGATTTTTTAACCTTTCTGTTGCTCAAAGAGTCCACAGTTACGGTAAAAGAGGGAGAAAAATATTTTATATACAATTCATGATACATATATAATACGTAGTTGCTCACACACATGCATAAGTGCATAAATGCACGTATATATGTGTGTGTTATAAACTGTGTCTATTTGTGTGACGGATTTGTCCTGAAAAAAGAAAAAGGAAATAATATTTAATAGATAACTCCATAGGAATCCCTAGTCTATAGGACCGTATGAGACAATTTAAAAGGCACATGTGGAGACAACACAGTTAAATTCCATGTGATTTATGACTTTCTCACAAAAGAGGCCCTAGGTTAAATGTATTGAGTTATGTTCTCACTGACTTCAGGAATTATAAAGTAGTCGGTTTTGAGAAAAGAATCTGAGGGATTCTCCAGCATTTACTCCCAGGGTGAATAAACTTTAAAATTGCTTCAAGTGAATTTTAATTTTATGAAAGATTCAAGAATGATAGTTCTTTACTCTAGAATTTCTATTAGCCTCCGCAGTTTCATGGGAAAGCACTGATTCACAGACCCATGCACATCTGGCATTTCACAGGTGGTGATTTAAATTAGCAGTTTTGTCAGTTCCACAATAGTTGTTAACAAACAGCCTCTGCTCAGTCCCAAGATGCATATTTTGGTTTTGTAAGACCA
Source organism: Nothocercus julius (assembly GCA_013398735.1). Taxonomy (NCBI): domain Eukaryota; kingdom Metazoa; phylum Chordata; class Aves; order Tinamiformes; family Tinamidae; genus Nothocercus; species Nothocercus julius. Next base: position 18,909,360 of record VZSV01000001.1, on the reverse strand, counting down.
TTTGTTATCTTTTCCTAAGCAAAGAGTTTTCCAGGTGGTGTATTGCTTTATTTTTGGTAATGTTTCTGTTCCAAATGGAGCAAAATACAAATTTGAAAATCAGCATTTTCTGTGAATGAAAAATACCGAGTTTTATAAAGCAGTGATTTTGATATTCTATTTCTTTTATCCCACAGAAAATCAAAACTATATATATTGATTTTGCAATAACCTTTATGTTAGAATATCTTTGATTCATAACTATATTTTTTAGAAGCTATTAGAGGGCGTGTAGAGACTGTGCTGCAGGGAAGCTAAGACATAAGCAAGAGGAAAAAATAAATTCATTCATTAAAAACACCTTTCCAGAACACAAACAATTGGGCATTATTTATTTCTGCACCTAAAGAAATTCAAGCCATGCATAATGCTGCTATTGTACTGGAAATTACACTTTATTTTTCTAGATAACAGAGAAATCCACATAACATTTCACGCAGGTCACAGTTGCTCTAGGGCTGCATTGGTTTGCACACATCCTATACAAATCTGTCCTCATTTTTAGCTAATTACTTGCTTCTTAGATTTTGGACTCTGCTGCCTTCAAAGCCAGAACCTAGCCCAGCTCCCAGCTTGGTGTGAATGGGGCAGTTAAATTTAAAGCCAGGCGTGAGGGCGATGCTAACTCTAAGAAGTGAGGACAGCTACTGGAATCTATTTTCTATCACAGAGTGTAACTAGTGTGACCTGGGCACCGGGGTAAATAAGTACTCTGCTATGAAGCCCTTGTCTTGGGTCCCCTGGTCCCATGTTCCTTCTTAAAGTTATTGCCCCCAGCACCAGCATTTTCAGACTGTGGTTTTAAGGCCTTATATTGAGACACAAATATCAGGCATTTTCTGAACGTATGGAGGAGACTTGTGCTGATTTTTCAATGTGATTTGCCATGGACAAAAAAAACAGGAAGTGACTTCAAATATTGGCTCATAAGCACTTTAAGACTTTATCTGTTAATATACCAACCAATGGTATGTCAGTAAGACATTGATAAATGATTCGATTCATTTACTAATATTCTTTAATACATTTCATTATTTCATGTATTTTCTCTGAAACACGTTTAATTTAATCTCTGGGCAAAGATTACATTAAAAAGAGTAAAAGCTCACAGGAAAGCTAGTGCAGAGAGAAGGGAAAAAAAAAAAAAAAACAGCCAAGTCCCCACAGGGCATTAATAAATATTTGTGAAGCATATTTAGTTTCATTACACCAGCCAGTTATCAAAGTCCAGGTCATGCTACCTGAAATGTCAGTGCAAAATGCTCCTGGAGCTTGAAGGCAATACGTACGGCAAAAGTGGAAGTGTGAGGCACAAATATGACGGCCACAAAGACAAACAAGGCATGAGAGAAAACATGAGCTCAAAGATAGATCAATTAATTCAGAAAACACCAACTAGACAGACGGATGAGTCACCCAGACCACGCAGACAGAGTTCCCAATGAAAGTATTTAATCCAGCGTGTTTCATCGTGAAAAGGCAACGCGGTTGACAAGCCGGGCTAAATGTGGTGGGAAGCCTCCCCTCTGCACCGTGATTACAGAAACATCATCAACCAGAGGCCAGCAATGGCGGTTTCTCCTTTTGATAAGGTCTTTCCTCCTGTGATAGTCCTGTCCCAAATCAACTAATGTGAATTGCTCCAGCTTTTCAGATGACACTGGAAAAAAGATGCATAGTGTACACCAAGACATGATCTTGGTATTATATGGTAAATATACACTATCCCTATTTTGGACTGATGGGGGCGAAGGTCAAAGAAGTATGCCAAGCAGAATCAAAGAAATAAATACAAAATTTTTATTTGCTCTCTTCTCTGGCTGCAGGGGAAAAAAAAAAAAAAAAGAAAAAAAGAGTCTTTCCAGGACTGGGAAGTTCTGATACACTTTTAGCATGGGGCAGAGATGAGGGTCCTGCAGTGCTGGCACCAAAAATAAGTAAGGGGAAATCAGGTACGCTACTGTAAAGGCATTGAATAGCTTGTTAAAGTATTTTTCTTTTTAAATAAATGAATATGCAAATAGAAAAAAAAAGGAAAAAAAAAAAAGACACATAATATATACAGAAAAGGCAAAATCAAAATAGAATATTGCTAAAATTCTCCTGGGAGTGACTCACATTAATTCTTGCTTAACAGAATACAAAAGTATTTTTTATGCTTGCTATCTAGAATAACGATGTTTTTCATTTCAGAAAGCTGCAGTTAAAAAGTGCACTCAGAAGTATGCAGTTACATCTAATATGACACATAAAACCTCCAGCATTTTGGTGGGTGTAATAAACAATTCCAAAGTTGCACATGCCAGCACTTATGTTAACTCTCAGTGCCGGCAGCAAGTTGCACTTGAATCGAACCCAAGACATGCAATTAAAAAATCCACACTGAGCAGTATAGATGCCCTTGTACAAAAAAAATAATGTCAAACCTATAGACTGCCTTCGCTTGACTCTTCAGAAACTACATTTAGTGGTTAATTAGAAGCATGCACAGGAGATTTACAGAATGGGAAGAAAAAAGTGCACATGTTCAGGAAAACAGCCATGCCCTCATCTGATTTAGAGAGTTCTAGTATCATCAGCTTCAAAACCAGGGCAGTGCTCAGATCTATCTAAGCCGAGAATTTGGCTCTCAGAATTTTTGTAATTCTAAGAGTGTAGTGCAGCATTTTCATCCTATGCTTAAGTTATACCTGAACCCAGTCCTCCGAAAGTAACAATTATGGAAGCAAAACACATTCCACTCCTCAAGAGCATTTTCTTTAAAAGTCAGCCAACCTATGATTTGTGGAAAATGTTAATAACTATAGAAATGCCTAAAGTTAGATACAGTCCCTTCATTCCCTAGTTTACTTCTCTTCATTGCTTTGGCCAGGTGAATTAGAGGTGTGGAAATAGCAGGGAATTTTAGGGAGAAAGCCAAGTGAATGTGAAGTACTCATATTAAGGACTGACAGAGGAAATTATCTGTAATACACAAGTTTTATCCGCAGCCCAGGAATTTCACTGCATACTCTTCAGTGCCCTCTGCAGTAACCAGATGCACTCACAGGAGGCAAGAACCAAAGTCCCAATCCCAATAGTTCCATGGTAGGGAGTGTTCAACTCTAGGGCTAGGTCTGTCCCGCAAGGACAAAAAAAAATACGGAAGAGTTTTCAGTTTAACTGGGCAAGATAAAGGGTAAGAAAAGCTCTTTCCTTTCTTATGCAGAGAAATTCCAAGTCAGTAGTTGCCTGCAATGTGTTCCCAGAATGCAGTGATAGATGTTCAGTAAAGCACCACCAGCACTTTGCCATTTTTGCACAGCAGTATTTATCTGTTCTGTGGTATTTGCCTCTATACTTAGATTGGGGAATGCCACAAATACCATGGTAAATTTAACTACTGTGAGTGATAAATGTCAAGCTTTTAATAGCACCCACTGTCTCTTTGTCACCACACGACCCTATTTGGAGTGTGCACAATGGCCATCTCTCTATTATTGCCTGTAAAAGAAGTAGCCACTTCAGCACTTTAAATTCCTTTTTTTTTTTTTTTTTTAATTTGTTATTTTATATGCTAAATGTGAACAGATGTAGCAAAGCTGTATATCTTTTAACAGCAGAAAAAAACCTGCAGGGTGCTAGTCCTGGTCATTTCCTACATTGTCTGCTTGCAAAAATAAGCTCTGAAAATAACGCCCTGCTTATACTAAGCATCAGCACAATGGGCAGAATTCATTCATTGTCACCTAAAATGAAAGGGAAGAAGCAAATTTGTCCATCCAGTTGATGACAGTGGATGAGGTTACGTTTGATCAGAAAGGAAGACTACAGGGCAGTGGCTGCAACCTTTAAAATACTGCACGTTACACCAGCCACTGAACACTTTTCTCAATATCACTTTTTACACTTTCAGCAGTACTCAGTGTATCCAGGCTACATTTGAAGAACATAATTCTGTGGCATTTTGTCTGTAGGCTGTGAGAAGAAAAGCGTATTTCACATTACTGCTAAAAATATTTCAATTCTGGTCTTTTCCTAAAATCCTGAAGTTTCAAGGCTTTTACTTGAACAGAAGATTAAAACAGGACCTAACCACTGTCTTAGGACCTAAGCTACAAAATGTCTATATTTTTGTTTTAGTCAGACATCTCTGTGATGCTTCTGGCACGAAATATTTGACCTTCTAGTTTCAGCTATGCTACCTTTCCAGAGGGAATATTTGTATCCTGTGTCATGCAGTCATGGTCGCTGAAACGGGTCTCTGAAATGTGACAAAGGTAAAGACAATTCTTAGGGCAAATATTTGCAAATAGATATAGATATAGGTAGGGAGATAGCAATAGGTAGGGAGATAACAATAACATAACTACTCATTTTCCCATATACACTGGAACTATTGATGCTACCTAATTTCAAATTTCCTTAAGATCAGCTGCTAAAATATACAGGCAAAAGATTGAAAGCTATTGCAGTTTGTATGGTTACACAGAGAACGGAGCCACATGGGAGAACTGTACTTCAATTAAAAAATAAAATTTCACACACCAGTAAGAGAAGCAAGTCATAAGACCATTTCTATAAAATTGTTCATCACATATTTAAAGTTTTGCTTTTTACAATACAAGAAGTTAAAATTAATTTTGGTAACCAAAACTATTAAGATAGAAAAATAGACTCAGGGTGGACAATTTTCTTGCTTGAGCCTAACATATTTTTCACTCTGTCTTTGGACTTAAAGTCTGACTATCAGAATTATTTTTAAGGGAAATAAATAAAATTTGTATGAAATTCAGTGCCAAAACTCAACTTCTATATAGGTCAGAGAATATGTCTTCCTTCATCTCAACATTTCCTTCTTTTGATTGCAGTCTCATTCTCAAACGCCTGTACCTCTGGATGCTGTGGAAGGTCTTTCCCCCACACCTGTTACAGCAATATGTGATTCCCAGGCCGCCTCCTCCTCAGAAGGTTACAAACTTCGTTTTCTGATCAGTGTCTTTATGCCAAGCTACATCTGAAAGACTGAGTGTAGCTCATGAAGCAGTTGTTTGGGGCCTTTGAAGAAAGCTAGTGCAGTCCTCACTCATTTGGCAGTATTTGGGGTGGATGATCTAGACAAAAAGGGCTTAGATTCAAAACTAATCTTCACACTCTTCCCTACTGCTTTGATATCTAGATTTTATTGGGTACATTGTCAGACTTGCTATATGGGGTACATTCAAGCCAAATATATGTCAATATAGCTCCATGTCCTTCTACATCCACTACCTATATATGACACACACACACACACACAAAAAAAAGTAAAACACATTCCTAAACTTTGGAGAGCAATTGGTCCTCTCAAGATACCCCATATCTTGCAGAGCTAAGAGCTGAGATTCTTACTGAATTTTCTAAATTAATTCTTTATTGGGAAAATTAGATTGCTACAAGGTACATTGACTTTTGCAAATGTCTGCTGAATTCATTTCATGCAGCATTATTCACAGAGGACATCTTAATCACAAATTAAAGCTACTCTTATATAGCAGCACAAATTAAAGCTACTCTTATATAGCAGCACAATAAACTTTTTCCAATAATGAACATTTCTGCGTGCTGAATTTGCAAACTTCAGGAACCATGGTCATCCTCCGGAAAAAGCACAAAGATAATTGGTGATACGTTAACTGCCTGAATTGCTTCTTTCTTGAGTGTAATGAGTGAGATTTACTAATCACTTTGCAAATGACTCTTTTTTCCCTTTATCTTGTGTCTTGTTAATGACAGAGGCTTCTGTCACCAGATGCTTCAGGGTGTAACTGGGCTTAGCTGCTACTGCAAGAAAGGAATAATCTTTTTCCATCTGGGCCTATGCAGTTTATCCAGCCATCAGAGAAGAGGTTTCTTCTCTTTTGTCTATTGTCATATTATTATTGTGGGTTAATCAAATTGTCACATATACTTATGGTCACCAAACATTTTTTAAGTAAAATACCCTCTTAATCTTCACTGAAATCTTATCAGCCTGCCAGAATTCGATTGTTCAAGCTAAAAGTTTTCATATTAGGGCTTTGCCTTAGGCAGACGTTTAAAGCTTTAGCTAAAACAGTTCAGCTTCTTTAGAGAAGATTAGTGCAAAGTAGACAATTCCATCGAATTTAAAATGACGGTTCTGCCGTCTCTCTAAGAAAGCCTTGAAGCAGTAGCATGTGACTCCTGAAACATTTCCTTATTTCCTGTCAGGAAATCCATCCATTTAAGCAGAACCGTAGGTTTTCCAGATGCTCAGCACACACCTAATAGAGAGGTTACAAGCTTTCTCTTCTGAGCGTAATCGTGTCCCTCAATATTCCTTAAGTGACTGGCATGCTCCTAGATCTACTAAGTTTTGTGCAAGATTTGTGCCAGTGGTAAAACCCTAATATCTCTGAACCAAAAGCAGAAGTACTGCCTTGTGTTGCTCCGTCTGCCAGAACAGATTGTAAGGGTTTGTCTCAGCCCTTACTGATGTATATTAGCCTTTCCTAGCACTCTTCCCTTAGCTTAAAAAGTCAAGTCAAAATGACTTCCATGACGTTTTACATATACAGCAACAAGGAACTGCTAAATCAAATAACAGAACACACTTGTTTAGTGTGTCAGGTCAAAGGTTTAGCATATCTCCAAACTGCCTTACAAAAACACACGTGCCAGATCTTGGTGTGTGGCCATAACATGAAGTTTTTCTCCTCCATCCAAATGCAATCCCATCAAGACCAAGGAAAGTTAACTGCAATCCCTTATTTTCAAAATTATGCTGTCTGTCAAATGGCTATAATGGGTTCTGCCAGCCAAATCTTGGCAAATTTTGCCATCAGTTGAAAAAATATCTGTTTCGCCAATGCTTCACTCCATGTCTCTGCCAAGGGTTGCTGACCCACCACATACCCTTTTGCAGGGGAAGATGCACTCCTTCCAGATGCAGTTAATCATCTCTTTAGCCATCACAACCATCTCTTTAATCGTCATAATCATTTCTTTAACCCCCCAGAGCTTGGAGCTGTGATCAGACCGTGAGCACGTTCTGCTCATACCCCAGCGGGGACTCCAGCCTCTAGCAGAAGGGCTGAAATGGAAAAGTGAGTGACGGGTATTGAGCGCCCACACATATCTGTGCCTGAGGATGGGCACTTGGGCAGTGCAGACAGTCATTGCCTATCATTTTATGTCAATGTTGTCTCAGCTGAGGGGTTTCGGAGAAAAGACTGTGGGATCAACTCCTGTGGATGACTGTGGGAGAGTTTGATACAGTTTCTTTTTATGAATAAACTAATTAATGGCATACAAAGATTCTACATTGTAAGAATATTAAGGTAGTGATGTCAAGGTACAAAAACAAATGCCAAAAGATCCTTCCTTTTTAATTGGTGCTTTTTAAGCATACATCTACAATAAAATCATAGATTATCACACAGGTACTATTCAGTGAATTCCTGCATCCCATCTTCATTTGCCACACAAAATGTACACAACTGTAATCAAGGCTTGTTGTAATTTGGAAACAGAGACTGAGCTTAACCAGTGGCAGTACTTATCAGATTTGCTTCCACGCTTATCTAATTTTACACTCAAACTTACTTGAAACAAATTGCTGAGTTGCTTTAGCTATATTGAAATGTCTGACCTTTCCCCAGGTTTCCTCCTCATGCTCGAGTGGAAACTCCTCATCACAGCCCTGAATGTGCTGCCAGCTGGGTGCTGTCGTGCCCGACCTACCAAATCCAGTCAGGAATTCACTGGCTCTTACTTACAAGAGCCCCTTTGCATGTTTGCTTAACATTTTGACCTTCAATTAATTGCAAATCATGTGCAGTATCACTCCTTTAATTCAAATAATACTTGGGGTGACCTTTTTGGCCAGGAAAATCTTTCAAATTATCAAGTAAGACAAAGCAAGAAAAGTGCAGTGGGTCTAAACAACAGTATCTTTTGAGTTTGAAAAATTAAATTTCAGTTCTTAAGAAATACGATAACGTTCCCATATTTTCACAACATACAGATTTCTCCATGGTGTGAATTTCAGAGTGATGCCCTCTTCTAAAACTTTTGGGAGGACTGTGGAAACTGTTGACCTTGCTTTAATGGAATCACCAATTAATCAGTTCTTATTGTCTTGTGAAAAAGCATATTTGTCTAAGAATTTCAGTAACGCTGTGTGAGCATAAGTATCTTCTTTTTGTGTTTAAATTTCATTTATATTTAACAATTCCATCCGCCTCCTTTCTGCCCCAAAAGCAAAATCATCTAGATGTATGTTGACTATTTAAATTGCAGGCTGATGGTATATAATTATAATGGTACTGCAGAAAACTCTCTCCTAATGGTAAACTAGGGACAGATACTAAAAATGTCTTCACATATTCAAAGGGTAAAATCAGGTCTGCTTAACCACAGATCATATCCAATAACCAGTGTCAAGGTCTTTTCAGTATATAAAAGATGGAAATGATGGGAAAAAATCCTTCTATTGGGTGGTGCAAACTGCCTGTTGATGTATTTATTCTAAATCAGCATTTGAATACAATATTAGCATGGAATCCATTTTCACAAAATCTCAACATCTGTTTAAGTTTTCAGCTTGAAAATTGCCTATCTGCATAAAAACTGGTATCTGCTTCAAATGATTTATTGTTAACAAGCTGAGGTGAAGTCTAGTGTATGCTTATTTCAAACTATGATTTTTTTTTTTTTTTTTT
>VZSV01000001.1:18871125-18894823 GCA_013398735.1 Nothocercus julius | reverse complement strand
CCGTGCGGGGGCCGCCCGAGCTTCAGCACCGGGACGGGGGTTGTGCGGGAGCAGAAGGGTGCCCCCCCCCCCACACACACACACACCACTCGTTTTTTCGCCTTTCACTGCAAAAAGAGGGTCGTGCTGTGGTTCAATCGATGGTGCCCGAGGTGGCCTCGTGGCAGCACCTTGGGCCGCTCCTCTGCGTGCACCTCCTGTAATGATGGGTGTAGGGTGGACAAAAACATGGCCAGGGTGTTAGTGCACCATGGCAGTTGGTACCCTGCTCGGCTGTTGGGGCATCCGCACCCATATACTTTAAAGTTCTTTTTTTTTTTTTTTCTAGTTAAAAATAGACCCACTGGAGAGGCATCCCTTGAGTGGGTCGGCGGTGAGCGGAGGCAGCAGCTCCACATGGGTCACCGTGCCGGGAGGCGGCGCGCGGCGTCTCCCGCGGGCTCCGGGCGCCCGCGCCGGGGAAACGCATCGGCTGTGCGCGCGGGGCGGGCAGGAGGGGAGGGAGCGTCAGGCGGCCGCCTCGAGCCCTGAACACCCGACAAGTTTATGAGCCGCTTCACGCGGCTGCCCCGGCACCTACACGTTGAAGGAGGCGGAAGGGAAGAGCTTGGGGAAGCCACCAGACCAGCAATTTTTGGTTCACTTGGGGTTTTTTGGAGGTGTGTACAAGCTGTTTTTGAGCGGTGACTTGGCTCTGACAGAGGGTTGGAAGGGTGGAAACTGCCTCCTACTCATTTCCAGATTGTACGTAGCCAAGGTGGGTGTCACTCTCCTCGGCTTTAATTCCTGCTGAATTGGGAGATGCAGGAATCGGCTTGCTGGTTTCTAACACATGTGATGAGGTGGGTGGCTGGCTCCACCCCAGCCTGCTTGTCCAGGGCTGTGCCCAGCCCTGAGCACGTGTGGCAACACACGGCCTGGCCACTCTTGGCTCCTGCCCCCCTGAAGTGCCTTGAGGAGCGACCGGCTGTTTCAGGTGAGGCACTGTTCGTACATAGGGATGTGTATGTATATTTATATATATATAAGTATATAGAAACAGAAAAATCTATACAAAGCATGGTGTGTGTGTGTGTGTGTGTGTGTGTGTGTAAATCACCTATTTGTGACATATATGGGTAAGTGAGGTGTAGGCTTGGGAAGAGCAGTGACCTGAAGAGGTGACAAGAGGAGGGAAAAACTGTGTTTCAGTTTCTGTGCTCTGCAACTTTGGTAACTTTCCTGCTACTGATCAGAAATCCTCCCAAATCAATACTGTTGGGGTAAGGACCCCGAGTAAGCATATAATTACTGAAAACCATTAGGCACAGGAAGCAGGGTTGAAAATATTTTGGTGACAGCAATGTAGATTCCTATTTGCCTATTTATATAAGAGTCCCTGTGAATGCATGTATAGCATGGACTGTATGTGCGCAGACTAGCATCTCAAAGGCAAAAGTCATTATTTTACCTTGTTTTTCAGTTGAAAAAAGTAGATTTTGCTCCACAGCAAGTTGCCACATGCAGTTTAAATTTGCTTCTTTTTTTCCCCCTACCAGCCCTTTCCTACAGAAGCCGTATAATGTGAGGCGTTGGCCAGCTTCAGCGGCGCTGGGGATGAGCTTTCAGTGTTATCTCAGCTGTTGCTCGGCTCCGAGGTGTTGCAGGATTTACATAGAAGCCAGCTGCTGATAGCTGCATTGAATTCCTCCCCAATCAGACCTGCCCTGTCACAGCCCGCATTCCCTGGGGCTCGCTTGGCCTCTGCTGCCTCTCCCTTGAAACCCAGTCGAGCAGAGCCGGCTCTTGCATGTAAAATCTGTACAAAGCAGTCTGTGTTTTCTTCCGTTTCCTTCGTAAGTAAATACTGGCTTTCTCTCCCCTTTTAAGTTTTAAATTAATAATCCAGAAGGATTCACCTCCTGATACACTTGAGAGGTAGTCAGCCTCTTTCCCCTCTGTCTCTGCGCACTGTATATTGCAAGGTGAAGCGCGCGGGGCATCACACAAAGTACCTAAATCCAAAATGGTATCTGCTCCCTCACAGCCGCTCCCAAAAGTACCTTGATAAACTCATTCCTCTGGCCAAAATTGTCCTACCGGCCTCAATAAGGTGATACTACAGCCTTGAATACACAAACAAACAAAAATGTACCACAGTGTGTTACATAAGGTCACCCTCAGGAAAAATATTGCAGTTTCTCCATGATCAGGGTCCCCACCTGCTCTCTGCCTTTCCAATGATTTAACCACTGGGAGGTGTCCCAGAGGCAAAGGAAAAGCAAATGGAACTGCATGGACATGACATACACACACCCCAAAGAGCTGAACACGCAGGAATATGAAGGCATAATGTGTAGTCAGAGTTAATGACGTCTCCGAAACTAATTGTATAGTGGGGTGATGCAAATAATGTATTTAATCTGACACATTCATATAAGCAAAATAGGATGTGTTGTTCAACTAATGTTCCAACACTAAAATTCAACACTTTTGTGTCTAGAGCCCAAATCAGAACACAATTAGTGAGTTAGTAGTTCTTGTCACTGCATACTAAAAAAAATGCAAATAAAAAAATCACACTGCGATCTTACGATGCTCAGAAATCCTCACATCTATTCCTATTCCACTTCTGAGGGAAGAAAACATGCAGTTTAAAAATACAGCCTTGATTGAAGCACTGAACACTTAATACCTCAGACTTCAGGTTATTTTCAGTAATAAATGCTGCGTTTAGACAATTGAAGTGTGTAGGATTAGGCCTTCTTTGTGTCTATTTTTCAATCTTGCTGATTATTTTTCATTATCTATAGATGCTCCAAGAAATGACAGTAAACTTTCATAATACACCAAACTCTATCACTGCGTTGATTCCAAAGAACAGTATATCCTGCCCTGGTATGCCTGCATGCGGAAGACCTCTCTCTCCTCACTAGCTAGATCTGCTCTTTCTAAATGCAATGGATCGTGACATAAATTTTGTCCTGGCTCAGAGCTGATTCTTGCCTTTCCTGAGCTTCAGGCCAGTGTAATGTTTGGCAGAAATTTTACCTTTGCATGAGCAAGAAGCAAATACTGCTTTGACAGGTTTTCTCTTGTCCCCTGACAGCTGTTGGGCGCTGTGTGTGCCCTCGGCACATGGAAAGCCGTGTGGAGCCCTGGGAGTGGGCAGGCGTCCCGGTGCGGGGAGGCCGTTGCAGGCGCACTGTGGCGAGCCGTGCGGCCGTCACCCGTTGCTTTGTGACGGCGGCGAGCCGTGCGGCCGTCACCCATCGCTTTGTGACGGCGGCGAGCTGTGCGACTGTCACCCGTCGAGTTGTGACAGAGGCGCACGCGGCGGGCTGGGTCTGTGCCGCCCTGGCCGAGGTATGTCCAGGTGTGTGCAGAGAAGCCCGAAAAGGGAACTCTGTGGTCACCACCAGCCTACAGGCTTTCCCTGTGGCTTTTCCCCTTACACTTTTCCCAGACAGATTTTGAAAGTCCCAAGTGAGGAATCTTTCTTCTCTTCTGCTAAAAGATGGTCTCCTAAGTTAATAATGAGTCTATCAAGCAAATTTCTCCAGATAATTCATGAGATGTTTCCCTTCCTTATTTATAGCCCATTTGCCCTCTTTATAGCCCATGTATCATACTTGGTGCATTCTCTGTCTCCTCAGCATTTAAGCCCTTCACATAGTTGCAGGCTGCTATCATTTCTGTCCCTCTTTCTCTCACTCAGTCATGCTGCTGCACATCTATAATTAACCCAAAACATCTTAAGTGCGCACTGTAATGACAGAGTAACAAGGTGGGCGCTGGGAGCTAGAGACGCAGCTAAAGCGCCTTGCTGTGAGGCTAAGAGAAGCGGGGAGAGGCAACATAGTGGCCGTGGGTGGTAGCGAGGGCTTCTGAGTCCCCCAGAGTCGTTACTTGAATCATCATCATCACAAGTAGAGCCCGAGACACTCTTGGCAGCAGGGAGAAGGGCTTGGGGGCCGCTCAGAGTTCCTAAAAACAAGAAGCCATCACAGGAGGAGTCTGTGTTTCTCACGAGCCGTAGCATGGCAGGTGTGACGGGTGGGACCCGGGCACTTGGTGCTGTGAATTGCTGTCACCACGTGGCTGCTCTCAACTGAAACACAGCCCAGGGGAACTGCGACAGCTTCAGACAGAAGGAGGAAAGAAGGGAGGGAGAAGAGAGCAGGCCATCTATTTGTAAAGAGAGCGTCATGGAGTTTGTGACCATAACAGAAAAAAGGCTCCGAATAATGTTTCCCAGAGAAACAAGAAACATTCCTGTTTTCTTCCTCAGCTAACATGCTGTGGTAATAAGATGAAAGCTAATACATATATCTTCCTTTTGCTGGCGTATCACAGAGGGGCCTGTGGTCATAATCCACCACGTAGCTTTGGTCTCACCATATCCCGCGCGTGGCGCGAGCTGACGTCTGGGATCTGCCCTGGGAGCTCAGCAGTCGGGAACAAGGAGAACCTGAACCTCCCAGCTGCTGCAACACGCTCCCTGGCCTTGTCCACCCCGTCCCTCAGCTGCCCCTTCCTTCTCAGAATCCAAGACAGATGTCTCCAAGTTGCAAGAACAACAACGAAGCAGTCTAGGAACGAATTAACTTCTAATAAAGGAAACCATCAAGCGCTGTTTTTTCCTGTTAACTTTCTGCATGCCTTTTGTGTACTGTGTGTTGGAGCTGGAAGACTTGTCTTTCTCAATCTGTGCAGACCAGGCAGAGAAAGACGTGTTGCTTTACTGATGAGAAACTAAGGTGACACTGGGATTAAGTGACTTTACTAAAGTCACACTGGAAATTAGGAGTTTACCTGAAAATTGAGTCTTACATCTGAAGGCAAATTTCAGCTCCTGAATAAGAAGTGCAGCATCGGTCTGAAATGGCTCTCTGGATGCGCTGTACACAGAATGAGTTTGTTTTGCCATAATTGATATATATATGTATATCCTTCACAAGAAATATTTTTTTTAGGATTGATTGGTTCTACTGCTGTTAGTGTTTCAAATTGATGAATCAGACAAAGAATGTGATGATTCCAACTCTCCACAGTTTTGCAATGTTACGATTCAGATTAGAGCATCCAAGTTACTAACAAGTGATGTAGCTGAACCATCATATAGAGAAAATATTGTAGTAGTCAGGGAATTTGGGGGTGAAATTGAAGCTTGCTGAGATTGCCTCAGGATTTTCTGGCAAAATTATTTTTCTTGCCAAAAAAAATGAAGGTCCTTCAAAGCATACTTTACGCCAGAAATGATTCATTTTATTTTTCAGAGACTGTTTTCATCTCATTTTCACGTGGGTTAAAAAAAGAAAAAAAAAAAGAAAAGATCCAGTTTTTCATCTGAAAAGCAATAACTGAATTATGAACAAACATTTTGATTGACAGAAACTGTTTTTTTTTTCTCCAAATGTTTGTTTCTGAGGACTTCAGAATTTTTACCTTTTAGCCAAATTTAGTAAAAAATATATTTACCTCACCTTTAGCAAATGATGGAAAAATTACCCCAAACTGTTTCTGAAGTTTGTGAAATGCAAGACAAGCAGATATATCCCATTCCAGCTGGCGAAGAAGGTTATATTGAGATAGAAATTGCAGCTTCTTTTTCAGTAATTGTGGGTTGAGGATCAAGATTTCCTACTAGCACAGATACAGCAACGTTCGTATGCCACTGCTGTCTGTACTAAACGCTGATGTGCTCATGAAGCTATCTTCTCGTCCGGTAAATTGCAATGTATCAATAGTGGTGGAAATGCATGAAAGGGAGGACCTTGCATCGATCAATGTTAAAACTTCCATCATCAAAACAAAGCTTTTCTGGAGTCTTACTGACCACTAGAATCGACTGAAAATTAAGCAATTAGCAATTAACAGAGCCAAAGATGCTTGATGTTTTTTCACAGAAAAAGGTGTTTTATATTGTTAAATTATATCATACTGCATATACAAATTTTATCCTTTTTTTTTTTTCAAAGTCAGGCTTTTCAATGTATTTTTTCTTAGGTCAGGTTGGAATTGAGAGCGAGAGAAAGAGAAAAAGAATTGTTAAAAGGTAAGACTTCCAGTGAAGATAATAGATACACACATGGATCTTATTTTCTAGGCTTTCAGTCAGCCACTGGATCATAAATTTTACTTTCATGGTGCATTCATAATGCGAATACATTTTTTTGTGCAGGTAATGTCATGCACTTTTTATTTTTCTACTAGATTTTATGAACAGTAATTTCATAGTGTATTTTAGAAAGAAATAAAAAATTTCCCAAATCACTTTCATACAAAGAGTTAAATCTTAAATAATGCAGGCTTTATTTCAACAGCATTCCCAATTTTCTATAGAACATTGACATTTGTCTCTTTAACAGTTAAATGTATGTGCATACTGAAGTGTACATAACAGATATTTTAGAGTTCAGAGAGCATTTACCAAGCTAAACCTCTTAATGTGCATGCAGGGTAAATAAAATACCACAGCAAAGAAACTGAGTTCAACTGAAATGAAAATAGACAAAACACATTTTGAGCCATTCTAAGATGCTTGATGATGGAAACAATTTAAGGGACTCAGAGGATTATTTCCACAATTGAATAATTTTTTAAAATATTGTTCTTGAAGGATAGCAGGGAACATTTTCTACCAGTACGTATTTTGCCACTTATATATGCTTGCCTTTAACTACTCACAAAAATAAATGTGGGTCTACTTGCTTTTTCTTCTAAAGAGGTGCTGTTCTGGACAAGATTAAAGCATTTACCAAGGAGATCATAAGAAGTTTGTATGGCCTTTTCTCTACATATCCTGTGAAAAATCACTGCTTTTCAGACCCACTTAACATGCTTCTTTAACAGGAGAAAATTACAGAGGCATTTATGATTTACCTATAGAATGCCTTATTTTAAGTGTATTGGAAATTACTGCCACCCTTAACATAAGACCTGAAAGATACTCCAAGTATGCTAACGCCCAAATTTTGCTTTCCTGAAAAGCAAATGGTTCGATTCATTTATGATTCTTTGCAGGGTATATGAAAGCTTAAACACAAAATGAAAAGTTACAGTAAAAATCAAATTTAGAGCCTCTCTATTGTGATTTCATAGGACCCTACAAACATTTGAATGTAAAGGGTTTTCTTGCCAGAATGAAGCAGGCTGTTGACCTGGTTACTTGATACAGGATACACAGGCTGCTTGGACATAATATTTGGCGGCGCTCCACCTTTCACTCACCATTTGATGCAGCAACTTGACATTAGTAGGGCATGGATCCACAATGAGCAAAATGCTAACTATTACTCAAGCATTTGCCTGCATGAATCCCTTGACACAGTATTATCTCCTTTGTTGGAGTGACTGACAGTCTTCTGGTTATCGGATATTAAGGGAATGCTCTGCATTTTTTTTTTTTTTTTTGGCATATTAAACATATTCTTCCACAGTTAGGACATATGCATGGATGAAATCCACTCTTCTCCCTTTTGTGCATCCTTTACTTCACTATCAGGCACTGGTTCCACATGCAGAGGGAAGGGCACATAGTCATGGCCATTTCACTCAGCAAATTGTATTAATTCCAAATTCTTGCTTTGGGAGTTGGAAAATACATTAATTGGTCAACCACCTCTGAACTCAGTGTAGCATTTACTGTACTGTGTTATGTCATTCATGTGTCTGTGTCATTCCGTGGTTACTAGCTCAATTTAGTAAGCATTTATGCATAAAACATAATTTGGGCCTGATTTTCTCTCATTTAAGTTTCCCCAGCTCCTTCTCATACTGGTTTTATTATATATATATAAGTTTTTTTCATGTCATTCAGTTAACTTCAACAGAGATGCAATAATGTCACTCAAAGGATTTGGACTGGTTTCTTTGCACCACTTGTCAGAGATAATCTTTTACGCCATGGTGTGACGTTTTAAGAGCACATATTGAAAGGTACTGTAAGAAAAGTGAGTTATTATCCATGTGACAAGAGTTATTCAATATTGTTAAGTCATCTTTTTTTTAGTATAACTCATGTATATTGTACTTGAACAAAATTCCTCAGACAACATATTATTTTCCCATGAAATAGCTGATAAATAACTTACACAACCAAAAGGCTATCACTACCAAAGTTTTTTTTTACTATGCAAAACAGCTACCAGAACTACCAGGCCACATCCTTGAGCCAAGCGAATGACTTTTCCAATAAACAATTGTTCCCCCTATGCAAAATACCTTACATAGGCCCTTGCTAAAGCTTGATATACAGAAAAAAAACAATGCAAATATAGCATACTGCCATTTAAATGAGAAAAAAAAATTGTCCCCAAGATATGGAATGTGAAAAAATGCTGTAAAAACTATTAATTGCAGGTAGCCAAGTCTTCAATCAATCACACTGAACAGAGTACAGCCATGAAGATGGGTTGGCACTTAGATCATGTATAGTATGATATATACATACATATATAGTATGTATTCAAACTATGTTCAGACTGACTGGCAGAGCAAGGAATGTCAAAAAAATCATATAATTGTTATATTTAATTATATAGCATTTTGTGATATACATGTGGAGACTTCTGCAACCTTTCCAAGAAGGAGTTCTGTGTTTTCAGCAGCAATTCCTCATACAGCTCTAACTATAGCATGAACAGGCCCTTTGTATCTCTCCAGGACAAGGCAGTGTCTTGGAAGCCCAATGTGATTCCTGTAGATGTATGTCTCCAAAAAGCAGCAGTAATTTCTATACGCTCTTTCTGCAGAAAGGGCATGTGCATATGCATATGGATCTTATAAATCATACCGGTTTAGGACAAGAATTTACAGAGGACAAATAGGAATGTTCTGACTATTCAGGAGCTGAGGTTCAAATCTCAGTCGTGTGTTTTTACCAAAAAGGTGTGATACTCTATTGGCAGCATAAACATCAAATACATCCAGGCTCAGCTGACCACAGAAAAAAAAAAAAACAGCCTGTCCTAAAAGCTTTTATTATTGTCCTCCATTTGCACCCAAGGGATGCAGCCTAATGTACTGCCCATTGCTGGCTGGCTGCCCATGGAGATGCTAATTAGAAAACATCTGACCTCATCCTCTTGCTCATTAACAAAGCACAAGTGCTTGCAAGGTGGCACAATGACTCATTACATGACCTTAGAGAGAAAGACTATTTAAAAATATCCCAGTCTTGTTCATGTACCTATACGCAGCTATATATTAACTTGTGTTCTTTGTACAGACACTGTCATCATTAGTCATTGGATCAGATGGAAGATCATTCCTTCTGTTGTATGTCTCTGAAACAGTACTAGAACTTTGAATTCAGGGGAAAAAAAAAAAAAAGCCAGGTGCTAATTTCACTGAAATGAGGGTTCTTTAATTCTTGTTTCTGCAAAAACTAGAGATTTTAAAATACAGAATAATGATGTGAAACATGCTGCAGGAAACAAGATGGTTGCAAGGTGGTGTCAGCTTCCCTCCTTAGCACAAAGGCTTACAAGTTCTTATATTCCGAGCACATTCCCTTCCCACATTTACTCCTTGCAACAAGGCTTCACTAACATCATCCAGTCCTACCAAAGTAATAAAAGGGGAGAGAAATCCATAGAGGCCAGCCAAGGCCATGCTCAAGGGCCAAGCAAAGAAGGTCAATATCAACAGCCAGGCCAAGCTCCGCAGCACATCGATGCAGAGTGAAGGGAAGCACCTGCAAAAACATTTTATAAAAAAAAAAAAAAAAAAAAAGATGTTTTATTCCCATCAGTTTCTGATAATATTTTGTTCTTCTATTTTTTTTTTTTATTTGCTGATGCATTCATTTATTTACCAACCCATATGAGCAAACGAAATCTAAATAGAAGGTTCCAAAATCGACTTTGTAGCTACAAGACAGTAATGGTCAACAGCCATTTGAATGAGTTCAGAAATCTGTTTTAAGGAACATTTTTGATTATATCATATTGGGCCTGAGTTCTGAATGACATTTGCTGAGCTGGAATCCTCACAGGGAGCAACTGATATATGTTGCAGTCATTGTAAGAAACAGTTATTTTGCAGAACAAAATTTTCAGTTAAATACAAAACTGTTTCCCTTAATCTATTCATAAAATGATCAGTGATATAGTTGTTTTGATTAGTTTTCAGTGCAACTGCTGCCAGTTATGACCTGAAATATGCAAGAGTTTCAGGCATTTCATTAAATGGCTGTGCTTAGGTGGTAGTCCTATTGTGAAATCTGGTGTTGAGGGCATTCAGTTACAGCATAGGAATGAACTTATTAACAACATTTGAGTATATCGTGCTGCTCTGCTCTCTGTTACTCACAGAGCTGAGGCAGCTGATCTAGAAAACGTACTGGACGTCATTATAGACAAAGATAAGAACAATCAATTTACTATCATTGTGACAAATTGAATATTGCCTGGAAAATGTTATGGGAATAGGTGTGACTACATCAACTTCATGATGATCAGGATATGATTAGGGATAAGCTAATATTGCATAAGCTGTTTTTATGTGTAAAAGTTAGGATTTTTTTTAAGTATAGTGTAGTTCAGGATATGATTAGGGATAAGCTAATATTTCATAAGCTGTTTTTATTTGTAAAAGTTAGGATTTTTTTTAAGTATAGATGATCATTGAACTGATAAAGCATACACTCAAGCACTACAAGGCAAAACTGAAGTATACCAGTTTTATGTCAAAATGTATTAATCAACTAAAGGGGCTTTTATCACTGTAGGGATTTAGAGAAAGTATTTTTGTATGTCTCCAAGTTGATGTTCCAAATGACCGGAATTAAGACATGTCATCTAATTTCTGTTATTTTGCAAAAAGTTTTGTTGACAATACTAGGTAGCTAGAGGGAGAAAAGAGAAGCCCTTAGGCTCCAATTTCTGATTCAAGTTCAAAATGTGTGTTTTCAGAACCATACAGGCTCAGTTCCTGAGGCCTATATAGGCCTACCTTTGGTGAATATATGTTCACCAGAAGGTCTACCAGATTTTTACCAGGTAGCATATATGCCAATCTGACTATACTGAGCATCAAAATCTGTATCTCTATAAAGCATAATCTACTAGACAGGCTTGGCACATGCAACAGTGTTGCAAACATTCACATGGGATTTTGAGATCAAATTGCTCCCTTTAAAATAGTATAGGCTCTCTCCTAATCAGTCCCAATTAAGTTGTTCTGGAGAATGGCAGGGAAAATCCACAGGCCAGCAAAAGAGTATAAGGTTTGACAGTGTAGCCTACAGGTTCAAACATGAAAAGCAGATATCAAGGACATCTTCAGTCAAGTGCAGCTACTGGATTGCAGGGTCTTGTTTCATCTCTTTCCCTCCGCTGTCCCTCCGCGTTTTTTCATACACAGAGGGCCAGAGGCAACATAAAGAGGGAGAAAATTTTGTCAAGCTTCAGTGTTACCATGGTGGTTGGGATGCCATGCTAAGAGCTGAAGAGAGCGCTGACCTCTAGTATGTTAAAAAGGATGAAAATGTAACCTCCGTACTGCCTTTCCATCCTTTTCTGTGCCAAGGTACACTTAAAAAAGAACTCAGCAAGACTCAAACAGTAAGTCCTGCTCAGATTCTCAGAAAGAACAGATACAGAAAATTTCTTCAAAGATTCCAGGACCTGGCTCCCGGGGTACCCTGAACAGGGTATCTATCTGCTTAGTGTCCCCCTCCAAGCACTGCTCTCAAAAGAGCAGGTTTTCAAATAAACCCCAGTGTGTCCTGTTTACATCATGTTAGTTCTAAAAGTCTTGCCATTACTTTAGCTTTTTCTGGCATGTTCTGGTGCCTAAATTACCTCATGTATTTTAGGCAGACCCTACATACCTTTGTCAATTCAGTAGATGCTGTTCCAAGTGAGAGACAAATAAGACCTAGCTACTGTAGCACCTCTTAAATTTAGCATTCCCACATGTATTTTGTGAAAGGAGCAATTAAAATCTATGGTGCTATCAAAATGTAGGTCACTTTAAAGGTGCAAGACTTCAATACAGAAACTATTCTGGAATGTAATTTATGTCCAAGCCTTTGGAAACCGTGCAGAAATACTATACCTTTTGTAACAGTCATCTGAAAATTTTCCTTTTTCTATCATTGATAATCAGGCTTTTTCCAGCTGAAAGTCCTATGACAAATTAAGTAAAAAATATTTAAATGACTGCTGTAAAAATTAAACTGCTATACCTAGAATATTGCAGGGAGTTCTAAGTACTCGAGTGTAGGAAAAATGGAAATTAACAACAGAAGGTTCAGAAAGATTAATACGTGTTTGAAAGAAGGTCCCAAAAAGAAAGTTTAAGGGGCTGATAAAGATCCATAACAAACTCTCTTTGTACCATTGGGCTATGGAATAAGCCCAGACAGCTGTCTATCAATATTGCTTTCTTTTCAGAAGATTAAGGAGGGCACAACAACTTTTTCTATCTAAATAAAAGCACTAAATACCCAAGGGCAAAGAAATATTTATTTGCTAGAACTATTAACCACTGGATTTACTCTGGCCTTTATTTATAAATTATTGTACACCCTATAAATTTACTAATTTAGGATACTATGGAAGTTCAAATCCCATCAGGGACCTGGCAGTTAATTCTCTAGGGCTATTCATATTAGATTAAACAACTGAAGTATATGTAAGAGGATAACAATTCTGTTGCACCATGAAACAGGTGAAATTCAATAGAAGCACAAAACAAATTCAACATGAAAGAAACAGTAGGATGAATCCTGAAAAAAAATATATCTGAGGATGATATGAAAATTAGATCAGTTGGACAGGAGCAGGTGACTAAATAAGTCCTTAGAGCTTTAGACATTAACAGCAAAATCTAGAAAACATGTAATTGATGGCCTGGTGCTAGCTAACGACCTCCTTCTATGCTAAAGCGAGGTAGCTTCCTATCTACACCCATAGTGCTCCCACTTTGGAAGGTATCCACTTAAATGTCACCAAGTTGTTCATATTTATCAGCGGCTCTTGAATTTCCACTTACCAGCCCATTTCTAGTGGCATTTTGGGGCATTTAATTCTGCATAGGACTGTAACAATTATATTGGAAATCATTACACTGCCCTCCATTCACAAGGATGTGACACTGCGACATGAGATAGTTGTCATGATGACAAACCACGTAGGCCTGGATTCTCCCAGGCGCTTGAAAGCCCTGCAGAGTTGTGCTGCTTTCAGAAAGGTTATCCCCAGCTGAAGCTGTAGGGATGCGAGGTTCTGAGTTCAGTTATTATTAACAAAGAAATGAAATACTGAAAAGCTTACCTTTAAGGAAAGAAAGAAAAAGAAAAAAAAAAACTTTGCAGTGTTTAAATGAATAAAAGTGGTCCTGGAATCAATTGAGCACAGAAATGCCAGCAGATTGAAAATCACAGCAACTTTATATAAAATCTTGTTTTGCCTCTTGCCTCTGGAACTGCTATGAACATACGGGTGGGTATCAAAATGTCACTGCTGCCAAAGCAACTAATGTGATGTCACAAGAAGATTAATGACAAACTGGGAAAAGGTTATATGGAGTAAGGCGAACTTGACATGGAAAACTGAAGGAAGAAAAGATCCTCATTTTACATAGTACCATAATAGTTTGAATTAGGGAAAGAAATGTAAAAAAAATTATTAAATGTTAGTTAGATTTGTCCATGAGTAAAATTTCAATAAAACTCAACATGAGGTGGTTGTTTCTGTGAGTATTCATGATTGCAAATGGTCTTTACTTGTAAAGAGTGTTCATTTAGATGATCATGTCTAGAATTTTTATACATCAGACTCCATCAATTCTTATCTATTTATCATGCATCCTTACTATTAAGAGCAATTGAAAGACAATAAATTTAAAAGTATTATAAAAACACAGCTTGTATAGTAATGGTCTCTACATTCACTGTGGGAGATTCAGCAGGCTTTTTCCTATATCTGTCATCCAAGGATAAAACAAAATTGATAAAGTAATAGGAGCAGTACTGCTAAACATCAAAAAATGTCTGACATAAGGGTATTTTCAGTATTTGATCATTCTATTTCAATTCCTCCTACGATCAAGTGGAGATAATTTGCTGTAGAATTATATGCTGATTATGCAGATCCAACCAGTTTCCAATATGAGCACAACATGCTGTGCTGCTGTAAGAAGAAGAAGTAAATTAGATTAGGACTAAAGAAAGGAAAGAAGGAAGAATGGAAGCCAAGCTGGCAAACATTCACCAAGCTCTTGCTCGCTTGAGGATTCACATTACGCTCCAAAATATTGTAGGTAATCACCTAATCACTAATTTCTACTTTGAGAGAGATGGGGCAGGAAAAGCATTACAAAGATGATGTTTTTCTCATCTCATGAAGATCCTGCAGCTTCTCTGCCACAAACCCTCCTGGGACTCTGTGCTGCAGGAATGGCCTTGGGACAACTAGTGCTCTGTGGTACCAGCAAGACATGTGAGAGCAACCGAATGATGAGGACAACTAACGCTCCAGAACCCACAGGAAGAAGCTGATAGTTTTAAGCAATAATTTTTAAATGTTTGTACATTCCAGGCTGCGTTTTGCTGTTGGAAGTCAGTAACATCTATTCTATTATGATTGAGACAGCAAAATAATTATAACATTGTTTTCAAAAAGCTTATTTATATGCAGACAAAGTTACCACAGACAGATATTTCAAGTAGCTTTCAACAAAAGTGTGATTTTTTTTCAGAAGTGTGTTTCAATTCTCTTTGATTTTGTGGAGTTATACAAGAGGGGGGAAAGAAAATATCCAAGGAATTCTGTTTGTGTTGAATAGGTCAAATAAAAAGTATTCTTTTGTTCCAGCACTTTGAAGGCTGCCTAAAGGCAATGTGTCCAGGAACCACATACCAGTTTTAGGGTTTGGCTCTGGATGCATTTATTTCCCTTTCTTTTTTTCATATTCAGAACACATACTATGGTCAATGTGAATCTGAATATGAATATCATATGAATATCATATTTCCACCTTTTGTATCAGCATTCATTTTAGATGAACACTGACTACACTGCCCAAATTTTAGCTGTTTGGTCCACTCCCTGTCATTGCAGAATCTACAATCTACAAGCACAATCTATCATTGTGCTTGAGTTCAGTGATAAATCACAGAGGAAGTTAAATTTTTAGAAAACAGGGTCCAAAAAAAAAAAAGACAATCGGCATTGTGTTTTCTCCAGAACATTCTATTAAAAAAAAAAAAATCTATTCTCCCAAACATTCAACTTCTCCTATGTAATACCATCCAGCTCAGCATGAAGTGATGCTTGAATTAGCCACATGAGGCCAACTGAGGACAAGAGTCTTTCTGAAATACCATCCCTCTCCAAGGCTTAGATGCTTTTGCTTACTACTCTAGATTCGCACCCTCCACTTGCTGAAGGCTTAAGACCTATGTTGTTCTCCTAACTGAAAGAAACAATTAATAAAGAAAAAAGAAAAGCAGTGGCCAACCTCATTTAAAATACATCTTTTTTTTTATTTTTATTTTTTGTTATACTAGTTTAGTGCAATCCTCTTCTCTGCCCATGTGGGTAGAAACAGATATCCCCCATCCCAGCACCAAGTTAGGGACATTTCTAAGTTGTGACTGTTCACCAGGTTGCAGCAATTGATACAAGCACAATTATGGCCAGAAGTACACCAGACTGAATATTTTACTGCAGCTTCGTGATTAGTGCTTACCCAAAAACAGGGAAATGACAGGCATTTTGAGGCTGTTTCTATATCTGTTCCTCTTTTTATGGCGCTTTGCCATACCATTCTTCACTACAGAGCTTCACAAAGGCTATGTGAAATTGAATGATATATATAGCCATATTAGAGAGCCTATGGAATCAATCTGAGGATGTTAAAATCCAAAATATCTGTTAACCTGAGGTGCCAAAACTGAAATATTTCACATTTTTTTAGTGTTATATACCCCTTTGTATGTTCAAAGTACAGTTCCCTGGACATCTCTTGCAGTGCTCAGCGTTCATGCAGGTGTCTCAGGGAAGAAAGCACACACTCGTTAGGTGGCCCCACAAAAACACTGCAGCATTACCTGCGGCAAAACTAGTAGATTTTGTTTTTTAGAGAAAATGTCAGCCTTCCCTGGGAAAAAGCTACTGTACTTTCTGCTAGCTTCTGCTTTATCCAGGAGCTGTCAGGGCCCTGGGGGCACTAATAGATGTTATCGGCCCTGAGCAGCTTCAGCTGCTCCTCTCTCCTCCCCAGCCCTGCCCACGGCCCAGGTCCCCATTTGAGCTCAGCCCTGGGCCATCAGTATCTGCCCTGGTGACACTGCAGTAGCTCTGGCCTCCAGCTTTGCCTGACCATGGGTCCTGCCAATCTGGTCTCACAGACCGACTTGCTGGCTTAACCTTGGACCTCTCTCTTTTGCCATTACCTCCTGGTGATCACTGGGCTGGGTCTGACCCTGTCTACCCTCCCCAGACCTGGTCCTGATCTGCAGATTGACCTCCTGTCTTTACCTCAGACCTGCCTGATCACCATGAACAACAGTTTGGACGCTTGGTTGAACCTGGCTACCACTTTTGGTCCTGCACTGCTCACCTTGGTCAGATGCTGCAGGACTGGCCCCTGGCTGGGGAGGCCCCTGCTCTGCCAGCTCTGTTACCGTGTTCAGCTCCCCATCCCTTAGGGTGCAGCCCGGCCTGACACCATCCAGCTTCTAAAATCAATGAAGAAACAGTGTAAACAGGAGTGTTCTCCTCATATCCCAAGCCATGCCCAGAGCATGTCTCTCTAGTACCCAGAATGAGGACAACACTCCTGCTGAGGAAAACACCAGGAGTCATTTAATTTTTATTTCTTCAGCAGCTGTAAGAGCTGATTCCTGACTTATAGTGTTTGACTTTGCAAGCATAATATTCTTTCACTGAACTGAATTTGCACAAAGGTTTCAGGGCTTCTAAAGAAAAATCAGAATTGACATCATATGGCATCATAATGCCACTGCCCTTCCCCAGCAGTGCTGGAACCTTTACATTCACCACTGCCTGCGTCGCAGGAGTCAGAGGTTTCTGAACACACATTGCAGATGAGTATTCACTCCTGGGTGTATGTTCTTCATCTCTTCCAACCACTTCTTTCTACCACCCCAACATGATCTATCCCACATCCCTCATTCTTACCCACCCATCTTCAACTGAAGCTCTTTCACCCAGTCTTGCCAATGCTTGTCGAGTCTCCCAGTTTCAGTCCTCTTCGAGTCTCCATTGCTCTGCTGAAAATAACAGCTGACCCTCCTTGGGCCATCTCTGGACCCAAACAATTTGGTTTCCACTCTTTTGTTCAGTTTCTAGTGTTCAATTAAGTGAGGAAATTTCTTCATTCGCTTTGGACAGAACACTGAAAGCAAAGGGAAAGCCACCTCCCTGTTCTCACCCCATCTCAGCCCACTCTTGTAGCGAAAATCACTTAGTTCCCCTAAAAAATGGCCGAGTATTTTTGTCTGAAACTTTTTCAGAATATCCAGCCTGACATGACCATATGGTTACAGTTTTGGCAAGATAGGGGAAGTCTCTTAGGCTATCAAGTACAATCCCTAGCTACCGCAGAGGTCCATGTCATATTATTTACCCTGTTCAGGAACTAATAAAAACCCTAGTCAAAAGTAGTTAGGCATTTGACTCCATTGTGTCAACTCTGTTCCAGTCTCTCCCTGCTATACTGGGGGAAACGTCCTTCTGTTATCCAGACTGAATATATTCTTGCAGAGACAAACTGGTGATAAACAAGTGATAAACAATTGAGAGTAACTAACAAAGGAAAAGCAGTTCTCGCAAGGGGTCTCTCAGATAACATTTAATGTTGACAAATTTTAATGCATCAGTATTCTACAAATAAATAACAATAATAGTGTTATTCATTTTTATGTTATAAATAACTGAAAAGCCATGACTATCCAAAATGAAGGGTTAAACTCACAGGGTGCCTCGAAGGAGCTGTCCTCAGACCCAGACTTCTCCCTCTGATCCATGCACAACTACCTTTGGACTTCTCTTGTCTCCAGTGAGTTTGTGTGTATATCTTAGGGCACCTCTAGAAAGCCACTGTAGACCTCTTTGAAGGAGTACTGGTCATTCTAACCACAATTGCCTCTCAATCACTTAAGCCCCTTTAAACTAGGCCTGATCATTTCGACACCATTTCTGGAATCACAGAAAAGTATACAGCTAACTTTCAGCTTGTCACTATAAGCTAAGCAATGACTTTTGAAGCAAGAATAGATAAACTTCTAGCTTGATTTTTCATGTAATTGTTCATTGTAACAAAAATGTGAGAATACACAGACAGCAAACACAGGCCATAAAAGTAAAAATACTTTTTTCTGGAGACACACCAGAAGCCCAAAGGGTTTGGGTTTCTTAAAAGCCCCAAGTATTACAAGCAAATGGTTAGACAATGCTTGGTGTTCAGTGTATCATAAAATATAATATAAATCAAACAAAGAACAAAGTAGAAGACATTTCAATTAGAGTGTTCACAGAAGTAGTTTATTTATTTAATATAGTTGAAACCGTACAAGCAAAGTTGCTCTACTGAAAAAATTACTTTCAAAGAAAATATACACAAAATAAAATGGTAATGCAAAAGAGCTCTAATGCCTATTAAAAAGGAAATAAACTAAACAGGCACTGAAATATGACCACATACAAATACATACTGCAAGTCCATCGGATCAAAATTTCTCTTATTACTGAATACAGTGTAGATTAAAATATTCACAAAAATAACATTCCAGTTCAGAATCTACCCTTCTCAAATGACCTAATCAGACATTACGTGCATTCTACCTCTGAGGCAGGATTTTCAACTATTTATCTAGGTTTGACACAGAGCTCAGATACTGATACATACATAGTCAGTGTCTCCAAATATTTGGTATCATTACTTCTTTTCAAAACAGTACCCCGAACTTTTATTGCATATTTTAGAAGAGAAACAGCTAGATTATTAAGTTTTCTTACAGACAACTTCAAATAAAACGTACACAGTTGTAAACTAAGACTAGCTTGTTTAGAATGGAGAACGTGTAAGATCAACAGAGTCGAGAGTGAAAGCTGGCAGCGCCCAGCTGAAGGCGTCGGGCGCGGGGCCGTCCTCTTGCTCAGCACAGGGGCTTGCCATTGTGCGCGTTCTGAGCGCACTGCCTCCCCAAACTGGCGCCCTTCAGCAACGCTTCGCTGAACGAATCCAGTCCTATCAAAGTAGTGAGAGGCGAAAGGAATCCATAGAGGGCACACAAGGCTATGCTTATGGGCCAGCCCAAAAACACCAGCACAATGAACCAGAGTAATCCCCACACGATGCAGTTGCAGTCCGCCATCTCAAGTCTAGGACACAGAAGAGTTAACTGTTAGCAATAAAGGTATATATGTATATAAATATATATAGGGGAACAATAGAAATTTTCAGCCAAGAAAAAGTTGTTTCCAACTAAGAGTGTGAATCCCAGGTCATGTGCACCTCCTGGGATACTCTTGTATAAGGAAAGGGAAGTATCAGATTCCCTTTAATGAGAAGTCTGCTACCCTAGAATGGCTTGGATGCAAATACTTAGCATAGCTCTACAGAGATAAGTTGCAGTGATCCATTAATGCATGAGAAAATATGACTGCAGATCAAGAACACAATGAATGTTTACAATACAATGGAGTGTGTTAAGAAAATCCTGAAGTCCAGATTATGGGTAGCCCATAAAGTTGCAGAACTTCCCAGGTTGTCGAGAAGCAACCTAATGAGGTCACCCCTGCCTCTTCTCCCAGCTCAGTGACAAACAGGTTGCACACAGCAACCAGCTTGATTGAATTTATGTATCTTCAGGTCCTTTTCATTATCACTTAGTCCTGCTAAGCTTCAGAGACAATATGCTTTTCTTTAACAGATCCAACAAGCTATCACCAAGACTGTTAACAGTTATCTCCCCAAAGACTCAGAGCTGTTGCAAGTTGCCAGAGCATTTTATTTCTGCCCTGTTCATTCTTTCAGCAGTCTGGAAAAATGCAGATCTATAAATATGAAAATGCACAGCAGAGTCCAAAACACTGGTATTTCCTGCTAGTCTAGTAAGGTGTCCAGGGGCTACTTATGATCTTTTCTCTCTTGGAGAGAGTATACAGACTTCTTCATAGCTGTTTTCCTTCTTACAAAAAAAAAAAAAAAAAAAAAAAAAAAACCTCCATTTGTACAAGCCAAAAGTGTAAGAGGCAAAAGCTCAGAATTACTGCTTCAGAAAGCCTGCAGTGACCTGGGCATGGCCCTAGCCAAGACTCCAAATGTTAAACACTATAATTCTTTAAACACATTCAGTGGCTTTTTACTTATTTTCAAAGTTCAGGGTCATTGGGTGCATTGTTTGCTCATTTCAAATTTTAATTCATTGGGGATTTACACTGAAGCTAAACTTAGCATTTCCTACAAGTCAGGCCTAAAAGAAAAGGATTTCATTCTAAATATGGAAGTCTCAAACTTCATGTCAGCTTTTGTAACTTTTCTCTGGAAATTAGTACCATTGGATTACTGTGCTTACGATTACAAACTGAAGATGTACAGAGACATGCATGAAGAATGAGACAGAGGGGATCACGGATATGTCTACATATAAAAGATGTACCCATCCTTGCTTTAAATGAGTAAAAATGTGCTGAAATTCACAGCTCATTTGTTTTGACATAACCATCACAAGCTTTTACAATGTCAAGAGTTAAAACTCAGTCTTCTGTTTTACCAGTGTCATTCACATATTAATAACAAAGCTATACTTTGGATATCCCTACACAGTGACTATCTTTCATTCAATATGCAGTTTGATTGAAAACAATGACATATTTGAGCAATTATATTGCTCAATACAATATTAAAAATTAGTTAAGTGTCAAAACACCTGTAGGTTTTAAGAGCAGACATATATTCTTTATAATTGTCCTGAAATAATTCAAAAGGTCTGACTGTGGTATAATTTATGATATATGAATTGTAAATAACATTTTTTTAACTAAATACCTTTAACTAATACCTTTTACTAGAACTTACTGTTGCCACTCCTCTCAAAAACTGCTTGACAGAGAATTCACCTAAATAAAGCAAGAAAAGTGGGGAAAAAAAATGAAAACAAACCAACTGTACTTAAAACACTGGGTCATTTCCCAGTGTTTCACTGGATATACTTCATTATCTGGATTTCATTATGAAAATATAGACAAATCAGAGACTTAAGGACATCCTTATAAAACTTATATGTAGCTTCCTGTGTTTGGCTTGGCTCTCAAAGGGTTCAGGGAATGCTGTTAACCAGCCATAAGCATGATGTGGCAAAATTGTTAAATACCAAGTAGAAATAAAGGGAAGTAACAGAGTGGTAGAGAGCGTTAAGCCCAATGAGCTATCATTGTGGGTGCCAGCATGTTTCTGAGTTAAGCAGCTTTCATACTAATATTCATCCTAATAACTCATGTCACCCAGTAGCAGCCTTACCGGTAGCGCGTCACCCTTGGCTGCTGAGATGCCCAGGCTTCCTCTTTTTGTGTCTATGTGTAGAAACTACGGTAAGAACAAGACATTAAACTGCTGCGCGCGAGGGTGTCGCGCGGGCCGCCCCTGAGGCGGCCCTGGCTGCCGCGGGCCCAGGGCCCCGGGCCGCCCGCGGGGCCTCAGCTGCCGCAGCCACCCACACGCCGTCCTGTGCACCTTCACTGAGAGAGAACACACGCTGCGTAAAAATAACAAACGTGAAATAACCGAAACTTGGGCGCCGGCATGAGGCTGCCACGCGTGCCACGCGGGCAGAGGCGGCGGGCGGCAGCCGGGGCCTGCGCTTCACCCAGCGACACGTCCAGGGACACGCGCGTGAGAGAAAGAGCGAGGAACCACAGCGAAAGGCGATTTTGCTGATTGCGATTTATAGGCAGCTTTTAATAACCAGATTGCAGGCCTGCTTCAGAAAATCCCGCTAAAATTCAGTTTGGCCGGGCTAAATCACCTCAGAATAAAACATCATAGGAAGTTCTAGGTGACTTTCTAGTTACCTTGAAAGCTCAAAGAAACACTTGGCCACAAATTGATTTTAGGAGGCGGCTGGTCGGTTTGAACAGCTTACTAATGCCAGGACTGAGAGAGGTACAGTTATTTTTACATAACACCCTACACTGCAGGTAGACACACAGGGTTTACCCTGTCAGCCTTCTTTTCAGTATCCCAGCGCATATGAGCAGGTGATTCGTTTTATTCAGATTTTTTTCTTTTTTTTTCCGTATTGAAGCAGCTAAATAAATACTAGGGTTGAAAATGTAAGTTATCATGATAACCTACCATGATATTTACAGGTACAGTGCTCCTGCATCCTACAGATAGCAAAATACTGGCATTAAATCTTCAACCTCATTTTCACTGAGCAGCCCTTCATGCTCAGTTGTAAAAGTTTATTTTTTCTTTCATTAGAAAACAGACTCATCTTTACTCTAAATATGTGCTCACTGAAAGAATATTGTGAATGAGTGCACAGGATTTGATTGCCTGCCATAAACAAACTAGTTAAGCAGTGAACTACAGCTGTTTTCAAACATCCTCCAGTTGCCAGTATATTCAGGCTGCCCCAAATCCGGCTTCGGGCCAGAGTAACATCAAAAGGCAGTCTTTGTTCCTCTAGTCTTGCCTATTTTGAGCAGGTTTTACAAGGGTATCTGGAAAGTTCACAGTGTACATATTTTGACGGAAACATTGCAAATATGTTGAAGTCTTTCCTCACCTTAAGCAAGAAGACAGTTATGAACAACTGTTCCCTACCTGCTAGGCCCTGACCTGAAGGGGTCTGCAGGGTTCAGCGCCGTCTCCTGTTGCCTGTGCAGCCTGGAGCAAGACCTGCAAAAATGACGTCTGTGACCAGAACGGGATGCAGACATCAAAATCTACAAGCGCAGCCTGAAAACCTGCACTTAGCCAAATCGCAAAGAGTTGAACGTGAGTGAATGAGGTGGATTAAGGACAAGGTTCCCACTTAGACTTTTCTCTTTGGCCTGAGAAACAGGGCTTTTCTCTGCCTGCCCGAGTGTGAGGAGAGTTGTGGACACCTAGTCAGTTCCCTGCCTTCTCAAAGGAGAAAGGTAACCAAAGGTGGAAACAGGTGTCCACTTGGGAAAACATTTGGTCAAAGGTGGTGAGGGAAAGGTTACGGATAGCCCATAGTCTACTGTCACAAGTCTAGGACAAGGGACACTCCAAGAGCAGCGACCCCTTTCCTTCTTGGAAAGGGGTCAACGCTACTTGTCATGGTGTCCAGCTTTGGATGCCTTCCCTACTCTGACGGACTCAATATGTGCCCTTCTTGGAACAATGCTGCTGCCCGGACCTTGAAACTAGCCTTTGAGACATCCCAAACTCAGAAACAGCTTAGAAGTACTGAGCTGTTCATTAGCTAAACTTTCTGGTTCAAATTCTTTGGGGTAACATGGCAGGAAGCGATGAGAACAAGTTGCTCCCTCAGCAAGTTTGCTGATGATACCAAACTGGGAGGAGCAGCTGACAGCCCAGAGGGCTGCGCTGCCATCCAGAGGGACCTGGACAGACTGGATAGCTGGGCAATGAGAAATCTTATGAAATTCAACAAAGACAAGTGCAAGGTCCTGCACTTGGGGAAAAATAACCCCAGTCACCAGTACGGGCTGGGGACCGACCTTCTGGAGAGCAGCTCTGC
>VZSV01000001.1:18857132-18870580 GCA_013398735.1 Nothocercus julius | reverse complement strand
TCTCTGGAGACCTTCAAGACCCGCTTGGACGCAGTCCTGAGCCACCTGCTGTAGGTGACCCTGCGTGTGCAGGGGGGTTGGACTGGATGATCTCTAGAGGTCCCTTCCAACCTTAAGCATTCTATGATTCTATGATTCAGTGGTCAAATCAAACCATGACTTCATTCTCAGTGAGATAAATTACACACATCTAAAGAGAAGTTCTGAGACACAGCAATCATCTTTATATCTGGTGATGACCAACCCTCCTGAGGAGGAATTGCTTTTTAAGTAGTTGTTTCCTTAGCATATGCTCCATACAGAGGTTTGAAATCTCTTGCCACAGATGCAAACTCCTGCATGGAAAAAACAGTCATTCTGTGAAGGAGTAGGCATCATTTGCCAAGGTAAAGTCAGTGGCCTCAAATTACGCTGTGATTACTCTCCCTAGAAAAAGCTGAGCACTTGAACAGAATAAAATGTAGTTTGTGCCTCTCAGATCCCAGTTACTAATAGCCATGTATTTCCTTTAAAAATAGAAAAAAAAAAACAAAAAACAAAAACAAAAAAAAAACAACCCACAATTTTGAAGAGAACTCGAAAGAGCTGGGTTGGTAAATATGTTGACTTTTCACTCTTAGCAAAGGCTAGAACGACTCTTTTGCGAGGGGAACTAAGAAACATATGAGAGAAGGATTGCCTTCTCCACAGCTCCTCTTACAGTGTAGGAGCATCAGTAATCACTTACATTGGCTCTTTATTCCATTGTATTAATCTCCCCAAACCAGAAGTAATTGTTTCAAAATAAAATATATATTTTTTAAATTGAAAGGCTTTTCATGTATTCCTATAGGAAGAGACTATGAATATACAATTGTATAATTCCATGTATTACAATAACACCTACCATGTTTGATGCCTGATTTAAACAAGCAGTTTCCAGAATTAGGGTGTACTTTGTATTAAGTAAAAGGTCAGGCTACTAATTGACAGAATTAAGTAAATCAAGTTTGTGACTCAAAATATAAGAAATTATCTTGTAAATCAACTTTCTATATATAAACGTAGATGCACAAAATGTTCAGGTAATAATATTTTTCACTCCTCTAATACTTACATTTCAAAACAGAAGTTTAAAACACTCAAGCCCCTGTGTTTCCTAAAGTCTTCTTGAAGATTTACAATGGTAATTGTTTCACCTCAGAGTTACAGGAGGGCTGAGATGAGTCAGGAGCAGCAGCTGTCCGCAGTGCCGCGTCTCATTACACGGCTCGCGCTGACGGAGCGCCGGTGGGGAACATTGCAGGGGTAGGGAGCAATCCAGGACAGCTACCCCAGTGCTGGAGGATCTGTGCGAGCAGGAGCAAGATGACTTTATAGGACATTAGGGATGAGATGAGCTGAAGAGCAGAGCCTGCGAAAATCCGAGCTAATGTGGGAGCACTTCTTAGCTGTGAGGGAAGGCAGCAAGGGCCTGAAACATGGTGAATCTCAACAAGGAAAGAAAAGGTCTGTTATTTCATTCTGTAACAGGTTAGGAAAGCAGGGCACTGAAGACTATTTTTATTTAGCTTGAACTTCATTAAGATTGCAGTGTCTCACTCACTATGCGCCCAGGTCAGTTTTCAAAACAGGAACTCAGATGGTAGAGCAGCAAGGGCTCAGTGTCCAAACACGCACTGCATGTGTGTTTGGGCTTCAAGTTTTCATTTTCTGTGAAACCCCCAAACTTTAAAATTTCCTTTCAGCACTGATTGCAGCTAAAATCAAAACTTCTAACATATTGTGAATTTTTTTTTTCTATTGGGAATACAGCGTCTTTCAATTTTATTGCTTGTTTTGACTTCCTGATAATATATAGTTCATTCAAGGGAAAGTGCACTACTAAAGGTGAGGGCTCAAACTTTTTTTTTTTTTTTTTTTTTTAAATAAATTCTGTAATCGGTCACCTGAGGTCTCTGTAAATCACATTCATTACAATAGTTTAGATAAATTTTAATACAATAAAAAAAAGGTGGGTCCAATTGAGCAGACTACCCTGCAGTCTGGCCTTCGCTCCACATCGTAAATTTTTCTTGCTACACAGAAGTGAGAGAAAATGACTCCAGACCAAATACACAGTGAGATATTGCTAAATTCATTCCTCAGACTGAGAACTCAGGCTTTCCACTAGATACATATGCAACTTTCTATTTCAGGTTCTGCACAAAACCACAAAACCATCACAAAAAGACCTCTGCTTTCAGTAAAAATTTCTGTCAGTCAAAGAATGGTAATTCCAACAAGCATTCTGGTAAGCAAAAGCATTATCACTACAGTAGCTGTTCAAAAAATTTCATATTAAAAACCAACATAACGAGAGTGAGCTAATATTTATACCTAGAGGCCATATACATATACACACGTACACAGACATTAGAGCAGCTGGGCAGGAGAGCCCTGTTTCAGCGCTGTGCCGTGTGTCCTCAGTGTAGGGAATTATCCAGCAGGGATATCCAGCTTGCTCCCCTCTCTGACTCAGCAAGCAAAACATGGGCTATGCTTCATTTTAGAAAACACGGTAGTGCTCAACAGGACATTAGTGCCACTGCCAAAAGGATTAAGGTCAGAAAGGGAGTTTTAGTGCTTCTATACAGAGCTTGTCCCTCTCCACCCCTCCCATCTCTAAACTACTTCCTATACAGTAGTTAAGATACATTACATCCCTAGTGACCGTCCCATCTAAAAATAAGTGCTCTTGACACACAAGAGATGTGAGGCCAGCAGAGCAGGACGCTGAAGCGTCCGGAGATGTGTAGCAGGGCTCCTCTTCCATGGGGCTGCAGCAATTTAGGAATTCACACTTGATAAATGCAGTAACGGCGGCTTCTTTTTATCTCCTGCAGGCAGTGCCAAGACTGAGATATTCCTGACCCTTATTTGGATTTCTACCTTCCCCTTCCATGCTCTTCTCTGGAACTACAACATTACATTTGGTTAGGCACACATGCACTTAAGTAATATGCATTTGTTCACTGACACTTACAGATGATCCCTAACTGGCAACTGAAGGCTCTGCTTCTTACTTGGGTTTACCTTTTCCTCATATACACATATGAAATTCCCATACTGTTCTTCTGGCACTGAAGTGCCTGAACATGGGGAAGTTTCTTACTATAGCTGAAACAACTCTTCTTCAGCTTTTATATTTATCTTGTTTTCCAGATAATACGGCAATAGGCTTCTGCGTTACAATTAAGTATATTACTACTTGATTCAAAAAACCTTGTCCTTGCTCTTTTCCCAAAGAAAGCAAAAAACACTAAGGAAAGTAAATGTAATTATTTTTACTCACTAGCAACATGATTAAATAATAAAGCCCTTCCAGTACAAGGGGAGGAAGAAATAATCTGCCCTTTTTGCCTAAGACAGGAGTGGGAAAAAATGATAATTTTCTTGTTGCAATAGTAGAATTTAATCTCCAGAAAACCTAGTATTTATAAACTGGCCAAAGAGAATGTGGAGTGGGTGGGTATTGTTTCTCCCTCTTTTGTTGTATTGTTTGTGTTGTGGTAATTTTGTCATAATTTTGCCTCTGTTAGGAGAAATTTCATTCTGGAAGCTGGAGTATGGTGTGTTTCAGAAACCATCTAAAAAGCAATTATAGGGACTTAGCATCCAGTCTTTCAAGAAAGTTCTCCTGATAAAATTGCAGTTTTAAAAAATATGCTTCTAAAACATATTTACTAGCACTGTAGCACATAAACATGACTATGGCACCTAATCCTCTGCAGCAAGTGTACTGTAAGAAAACTACACAGGGTGGAAAAAAACCAAAACCACAAAACCACACACAGCAAGAGAGGCACTGAAGGCCGAGAAGCAGCCTCAAAACTGCCCTGAAAGCATTCATTTTCTCCTGATTTGTTTCTAGGGGGAGGACTACCATGTTTGGCAAAAGAAACCACACTCCATACATCTCCAGAGAACTCACTGCTTCTCAATGGCCGTAGGTCTTGTCGGCGAGGACATTTACTTTTGTCCGTTTGCTCTAGGAGATTTCAAGTGTTACCTAATTCTCATTTCAATAGAATTATATGTCAAATTGTTTATCCAATATGTGATCAAAATACCCTGTAGGTCTTTTAAAAACAAATTTGTGATTTCAATGAACAAAGCTGATTTATTTTGTCCTGTCAGCAAAGGCATTCTGTCAGGATAATTCAACTTCAGCTGCTCACCACAATACTTTTTCTCCAGGATTTGTATTCTTCTCGTGCCCCACGAAGCTGCAGAGACGCACTGCGAGGGGCCGCTCGCGTGGCAGGACACCCGCTCGCTTCCTGAGGGAGGCAAACACACACTGCACTCGGTGGCAGCCACTAGTAACGCAAGCGCGAGGTAGGCCGTAAAAAAGTAGTGCCCTTATCTGGAGGAGTTTATCTGCGTTTTTCAGAGCTGTTTATTAAAAGGGCCTGCTCGTCTAGTCTTTGCCCCATGGCAAAGTTTGTTCTTGATTCTTTTTGGACCCATCTGCCGTCCGTCTTGGCCACAGCGCCAAATTGCTTCCAAGCTCCACACGGACCACAGTAAAAGCACATCAAGCTCTCAGAGCTGTTCAGAGGCTTCCTGGATTGTATGTAAACCTCCACTATAGGATAGCATTATATCACAGACACAGAAGCAGATACATTGCTTTCACCTTCAGCTGCTTTATCATAGTCATGATATTGACAGAATCTCTATCAGTTCAATTAGCCATTTTTTTTTTTTTTTTTTTTTTGGGGGGGGGGGGGGGGAGGAGGGAACCTTCAGAATTCATTTCCATTTTTTCCTTAAAATTCTGAAGCACAGTGAAAGACTGCCAGACTCTGGTATTTTCAGAAAATAGGCTGGAAAGCAAAGATGACCCTTCGCTGAGTTGGTCCCATGTTGCCTGGAGGTCCTGCATTATTCATCCGTGATTGAACA
The DNA here is from genome assembly GCA_013398735.1 of Nothocercus julius. Taxonomy (NCBI): domain Eukaryota; kingdom Metazoa; phylum Chordata; class Aves; order Tinamiformes; family Tinamidae; genus Nothocercus; species Nothocercus julius. Next base: position 18,865,651 of record VZSV01000001.1, on the reverse strand, counting down.
TGTGATGCTATTTCATGAAGCTGTTGTCACCCAAATACTCAGCTTTGCAATATTTGCCCTCCATATGCAGAAAAGTGGGAAATAACCGGTGCACTCCCTTGCTCCCAGCATAAGCAAGGGATAACACACACTCTGCTCAGATTTTCTTGTTTGAGCTAGATCAGCAGTGAATGAAAAATGCTAGAGACCTCTGCATACCAGTACTGTGAGCTGCTGTACCTGAGCTATCCTGTAACTGCTACGGGGAGAATGAATTTGGGAATGGGAGAAGGGCAGGGGGAAGATGGGAGCAAAATGAGATCTCAGCACATGTACACAGATATGTAATAGATTGCTCCCAAAGCGTGGCGCTTTTTTTTTCTTTTTTTTTTAAACCTTTTTTCCTTATTCTACTAAAAAAATTAAAAAATGAAGAACTTCAGTCTTACTAGTAAGAGACTAGTAAGTTAATGAATCTTTGGTCAATTTAGCAAGAAAACCCTTCTGGCAACTGCCCAAGTGCTGCATTGTAAAGTCACGTATCTTTCCTTTGCCAGCACTGCAGGATGTTCCTCTGGCTACTGCTTTTTTCAAAAATGGATTAGAAAATGCGTGCGTTTCACTGAACCACTGTATCACCTGTAAAGTTGGCAGAGGCCCTTAGTGAATCAGGGAAAAACCTTTCACTGTTTGAGATGCACACCTGGAAGTTAACCCACTCGAGCACTGGCATGAACGTGGGTATCTTACTGAACTTGAGCCTATGCCTAAAGCACTGCCTCAGCACATACAAGCACAGGTCTGTAAAAGAAATTCTTCAGTGCAGTAACGTTAAGGAAACTATAGTGCCTGAGCAGTATGGAATATAGTTAAAACAGTAAAGATTAATGGACAACTCAGTGACTGAACTAATAACATTCAAAGTTATCATAAAAGCATCTTTACTAAAGAAATTATGAAAAGGAAATAATGTATCAGTTGAGGCCATTAAACGCATTACTGGAACTGACAAGAACTCAGTGTAACAACTGGCAAATATTTTGTTTGGCCACTGAGGTATTCAGTGGACAGATAAAACAGGTCACATTAAACAGGTGACCATTTTAAAAAGTCCATGTAAAAACAGCAACGGTGTTACTATCGGCTTTTCCAGTCCCTTTTTCCAAAAGCTGTAGAGGACAGATCACTTGGATTATTTCTCAGTGCCATCCTCAGGTTCACTGTCTTCGCTGTCACTGTCTCTCCCTGGGTGTTCTGGCATCGTCCGGTGTTCATCCACTTCTGACACTTTCAATTCTCCTTCCTTTATTACTTCTTCCCCTGTCTTATTTTCTTCTTCTGCATCTTCCTGCATACCTTGTGCTTCAACTTCTGCTTCCGACTCTTGAGTCTGAGTGGTTTCAGGTTCTTCAATCATGGCAGGTGGGGGCAGTAAACGCTAGATAAAAAAAATAAAGACAACAAAAACAAACCTTATAAAGTTTTCAAAACAAGTCACCTGGGCATCTATTCCTATTTTAGCTCAATCTTTGTCATCTTAAGATTTAGGGTTTTGCATTAGAAAACAACTTAACAAAGACTAGTTAGAAACACTAATCACTTGCAGTCACTTAATTCCTATAAATTTAAGAGCAAGAATAAGCTTGGCACACACACTGGTCTTGTTACATGTGCTCTATGCCTGGAAAGAGAGTGAAAAAAGCTACGTACTCCCAATTCAAGATGAATTTCATTAACTCAGTCAGACAAGCAATGGAGCTAGAGTAAAAAACATACGTGAGCAAGATTATGGAGGTAATGTCTCTAGTCCTCCATCACCACTTCAGACTCCTAGAGAAGTGGATTTTTTCGACCAGTCTTTACTACGTTATTTTAACATTTTTACTTGAAAGGTTTAACAAAATATTTTGTGATTATTACCTGATTTACATTAGTTTCATCCACAATTTTAAGTATAGAACAGAGGTTCCAGGACCTGCAAGGCCATGCGCTTAGATATTTGACACATAAACATATACCTTACTCACAACCAAAAAAGCAGCTTGCAAGGACAGAGCACTACGAGCAGCAACGCCGGCCGTATTACAGACTAGACAAAAGACCTAAGGGATACAGTGAGCTGAAGAGGATGATAAATCCTAAACAACTCCAGGCTGCACAGAAATGCTCATGCTTCTTGCAGCCTGATGTGATTTAATGCCATGAAGAATACTTCCAAGGAATATTGTGAAGAGTTTTAATGACATGGTAGCTTGACGAAGCTCCAGCAGATCATGTTTAATCATGTTTTGCTTACAGGCAACTTGGTTTCACATGACAAATTAAGCATTTAATTACACAGAATCTTATCTTCAATTAGATGACATTAATATTACAAATTTCTGACAAGCATGCATCTATGCAGCAATTATAACTACTGGCAGGGGTAGGAAAAGCATTTTAACAGGCTTTGAAATTACCATTTCAGTCTCTATAATCTGTTCTTGAAAAAGCTGAGTGTTGCAAAACCAGAGATCCTTTAATTATTAAAATATATTCCTGCTGTTTGAGACAAACTTTGACTTATTCTACGATGTATTTATACTCATATTGTGCTTTGTTGACTACTACAGTTAAGAACAGGGTAAATGAAAAATATCATGCTGTACTAAACAGGGTAAAGGAAAATTCTTTTTTAGTGCCTGCCCATTGCTTTTGATTTGCTTTTTGTCTCTCCATGCAAGAAGAGCGTGACTCATTGCCACAGTAGGGAACCAGTAGTTGTACAACTAATTTTAGCTAGCAATGGATAAGGTTATAACACTAAAAGGAGTAATTAGGTGTTAGCAAAAGTATCAGGGCCAGATTCAGCTAAAGCCTCAAGCAAACACATCTTCTGTTGCAATTTTGATGTTACCATTCAAAGAACTACTGCCTAGTTACAGAGGACTAAATTTCACTGTCAACTGCAGTGCCTAACAGTTTCCTTAGGAAGCTGAAAATTCTGCTTTTCGGGGCATGCAGACACTTCTCAGCTTTGACAGGCCTATTTATCTACATCTGAATGTGCCCAACTGCACATACACTGAGTCCTTATGGAGCCTCATCAGATGTTGTCCATGTGGTAGAGAAATCTACAAGCTAATTAGACAAACCAACTCCAGAAAGAGCCTTACAGTTTCTAACACAACATAGTGTTAATTTTGAGCAGTTACTAGAAAAAAAAAAAAAAAGTTTTAGTCCCTTTCTGTACAACAGTAAGTTAATTAATTTCTGTCTACTTCCCTAAATACACAGAAAATATCCAGTATACCCGGCAAAGGCTTGATCCGAGTAGTGAAATGCTTCAAATTTCACTGAAGCCATGTCTCCCCCAGGGGGAAAAAAGAGATCTAAGATTTACTGAAATAAGGAACAAAGAGGGAAAGACCTTTTGCATCTGAAGGTCTGGCATTCAATTTAGGGAGGAGTATCGGATTTTGATCTCTACTGCTTAATGCTGCTCACATACTGGATGAAATAGCTCCTGGAAGAAGGAAGGAGATGGAGAAGTACCCTTGTAGTAGGGGAGGCGATGTCTACCAGGCAAGTGCCCTGGACCAACCCATTCAAGGATAATCCCATGCTCTTTCCACAACCAGTTAACACTGAACAAAACACCCATCATCTTTTACATCCATCTGGAAGTTCTGTAGAGGAGTGAAAGCCAACAAGAGTTTCGCAGAGTGGAAGACAGGGTTGCAGACATGGAGTTAAGCAGGCGCTACTGGCTACAGATACAGAGTGAGAGGTGCTGCAGTTGAGGAGGAGGATTTGAGGCCTCTCCCTTTGCGTTCAGTATCGCCCAACTTCGGGCGCCTACCGATTGTAGCAGGCTGAATAAAGGCAGCTTGCTGATCAGCATACTACTTGCACCTTTTTAAATCTCTGCACATATACTGGATAAGGAATCCAAGTGTTTCAAATTCAGAGCTCTGAATTCTGCTCTGGGGATTTCTGCCATGAAAGTTAGGCAGAGCATGTGAAAACGCATCTACAAGTGCTTCTGTACTGTGCCAGTCCGCATGGTGCTGCACCAGGGCTAAAACCAGAGTAAGAGTGCTACAGCTGCTAACAAGCTTGAGCAGGGCAGGGAGATACTTTGGCTAGAATGGCTTCTAGATACCATCTACTCTGCAGTGCACAACTATTACAACACATCCTCGCACGCGCAGGGGGGCTGTAACGTTTGCAGCTGCACTTGCCTGAAACACAACAGAGCACTTGACCTTAATCAAGTGTTGGACAGACTAATGCTTTAGTGTTTGTATGGATTTTCTGGGCTCAGACAGAACCATGTCCAATACTGAGCACTAGATACGATTATTCTGGGGGCCTTAATTGGGGTCTAAATTACTTCAAGATGCTGCTCCTGCTACTACAAGGTTTTAGAGAGCTCAACACCCTCAATCCTGGCCATAAAACCTTCCGGAATTTGAAAGGAAAATACAAACTGTAACAACTCCCCTAGTTACTTACTAAAATCCAACTCATTTTAGAGATTAGAAGGTCCTTACCTGTCGATAGTGGTGTGTAGTTTGTATCACATGCATATACATGTTGTACACAAAATTAGCCATTTGAGGCATGTTCTTAATAACTTGTATTTGGTGAGAAGGTCTTTCTCCATTCTAGGGAAGGGGGAACAAAAGCAGACATTCAGCAAAACAAAGCAACATAATGTCTATTCAAAAAGGTTTAACTTTTAACTGTATTGGGAAACACATATAATTGGAAAAAAAATAAAAAAACAGCTACATACTTTTGCAAGATAGACGTTGCCTTGTACTTCTGGCAACTGTGTTAACTCTGATACTGCAGTCTAGCAAAGAAATATTCTCTCCTCAGGAAGGGGAAAGGCAAGTTTTTGATACTTGTTCCACAGAATGCATTTTGGACTTAAGACCTATTTAACTAAAGGCACAAATAGTTCAGGATCAAAAGAGGCCTTGGCCTACTTGTCTGCCACAATCAAGCTCCCTGCTGACACCTGCCCTCCTGGACTGCAGGCTCCATCCCAATCCCGTCAAGAGCTTGGTGGTTAGTGTGCTAACCTAAAATCTACAGAGAGGGCTTTGAACTACTGAAGCATAAGGCTCTTGGAGACTCTTCTCCCAACAGATTATGGAAAGGATGGTCTTCTCTGCTTTCACACAACACATTTCACTGAAAGTACTCCGGATGTCCACATCCAAACGACAACTTCAATTAAGAAGAGGTGATGCATCACGGTGAAAGTTCACTTCAGGGACATAAGTATCCAAACACTGGTTTTTAACCAGTGGAGTAACACAGCAGTCCCACTTTCTATAACCCATTCTCAAAAGGCAGGCCACAAGCACACTCATTACGGATAGCAAAATTCAGCACAAATGTTCCTACCTGTCTTATTGTTGGAAAATACTCCGTGGGAATTATGTGGAGATGAAGCGGTCTAGCTGTGAGTTGACTGAAAGCTGGAGTTAACTCAAAACAGTTCTGAAAGAGCGATACCCTGGCGAAGATATAAAGCCCAAGCCTAGCTCTCGACATGGCAACAACTAATCTTCGGACGTCCCTTCAGAAAACAAACAAACAATTCAGTCACCTTCTTCATCTCTGATGATATAATTAAAATAAAGATAACTGGAAGTATCTTTAAGGGAAATATACAGTAACCTGCTAAAATACTACTATTCTTTATTTTTTCTACATAGTGTACATTCTTCCTAGATTCTAGAGGTAAAAGTTTACCTTAGGAACAAATCACATCAGAATTTCTGTATCCCTGAAAAAGCTGAAATGCATTAGATAATAGAGATTTGACTACTGCTGAAGAGACAAGGCTTCCCCCACAACATGACTGAAGTGCAAACAATTTAAACTATATAACAGACCAGAAATTATGCAAAGGTCACACACTTCAGATGCAAAGCAAGAAAAATTAGTTACAGGAGAAAGTCTGAGAAAGTTTCAGGCCTGTCTCTGTCAAACAGCATTACATTCCTACCATTCTACAAGGGTGAAACCAAGTTCAGCCTACCTGCAGTAATACAAACTAATTATAGGTTTTAGATAAGAGCCAATACTAAAGGATAAAGTGGTTGCAAAGAAGCTGCTACACATCTATATATGGAAATAGGTTTGAGCTTCATTCCATAAATAACATTCAGCTTTGTTTTTACTATTTAGTTGAATACCTTTGTACAATAAACATCTTTCTGCTACATGACTTTATTCAGTTATCTTCTTACATACCTAAGGTGGCCTACAGCTTTGGTGCGCACGAGTGAAAGGAGGATATAGTCATTTTGTTGACCTTGAAATCTGTCTACAGTCGTCACCTAAAGAATCAAAAACAAACCAACCCCCCAAAGTAAATTTTTCCATTTCATTTAAAAAACATCAACAATTTAGCATCAACTTCAGATTCACATTACAGTAAATGGGAAGAAAGAAGAGAATGACTTCCAACTTCAGATTCACATTACAGTAAATGGGAAGAAAGAAGAGAATGACTTCCCTCTGTTTCAGTTACCTTCTAACCTGTGCCTGAAAAATCATCAACCTGTTCCCTTTAGAAGATGTTGGGAGGAGCTTTTTTCCCCACAGAGCAGACATACACTCTCTTAGCTGTATGAATTGAACAAAAGGTATTAGCACTATAATAGTGCTAATACCAAAAGACTTTACAAAGCCATCCCTTTTATAATATCTTAACCTGCAGAATTAGCACCACTTTTGTTTTCTAAGATTTTTTCATCATATGTTTTATCAGATAGCTATATCCATTCTGAGAGGATCTCTCTGAAGAAGGTTTTTTGGGGACAAAAGAACAAAGTTACTCTGTTCCAGATAACCTGCAGCCTGTCAAACTTCTTGGCCATATTTACTCTGCATGACAGATTACAAAGGAAGTGACAGCACTACTCTGTGACCACAGAAATCATATGGATAAAAACCTGCTGCTAACCTGCAAATACTTGCACAGAAAACCGTGACTGTATTCAACTCAACTGTTTCATAACATGAACATTATGAAAAATAAACACACAGAGACTGCCTCAAAAACTCCAGTATTTTCAAAGTCACCTTGTTTGGCCTCCCAATCAGTGGATTATTTCCACAGCGCTGATTAATGACATCACGGATCAGGTGCTTTTGTCCATTGTAGGTTGTCAGGATGCTTATCTTGTCTGCAGGATAACCAAGCAGGCACATATACATGAAGAGTGCCACGACATATTCTGCCTCACCAAGATTCTTGCGTTTAAAAGAAAAAAAAAAGTTATTGATCTTAGAAGACTGGAACGAATAGCACCTGAGACATTACAGTGTGTTTAGAGGACACAGTACTGAGAGAAGTGTCTATAAATCTGATGTTTCTTCACTCACTGTAACAAAAGTCATTTTGAAAGAATAAAAGAACCACAAGTATGTTTAACCAGTCCAATTTGGATTCCTCTGCAGAGAATTGCTAAAGATCTCAACATCACTATATTCTTAGTCACTGCTTGGCACGTTCCAATACCTATTAAGATGCACCCAGTTTTGTTTCAATACAAAACTGAAAACTAAACATTTCATAGTCCTTAAATATACTAATATTTAATTTTTAAACATTTAAACAAATGATAAATAATACTACATGTAATATTTAGCATGCATTAAATACTAATATCCATTAATTTAGCATTAAGGTATTTATACATTTGTATCCAAATGTATTCACATACAGCTGTATGCACAAAGGAACAACAAACTTAACAGCACTATTACAGGAAACATGATGTTTCTTCTTAAAGGTCATATACCAAAATACAACGTACTATGTCCACTCCTGAAATTGTGGGATCATAATTTGTTAAAAAGGATTAAAAAACAGTATCTTACAGACTACTTAAATGCAAAAGTCTAAAATGTGTTTGGCACTGACATGACTTGGCTCCAAATAAGCACGCAAATGTTTTAACCACTCTCAAGTTAGTTCAAAGTAAAAGTGAGTTCAGATAAAATAGGTGTCCTTTCCAACTACTAACTAGGAAATAGACATGGATTTCTCCCACAATCCATGCCTATTAAATTTCAGATGGATTAAATATTATTTTGCATTTCCATTTGTCTTCTGTGTCACTGATTGTAATAAATGGCTCTTCCAAAGCATGGCTCTTCTGGCTACTAGAGAGCTTTGCCCACTTCCCAGAGTGAAGCTATTTATGGCCTGTTTATATCCATTCTCCTTAGACAAAAAATGATCTTTCAGGTTCGAAAAACTGTCCCCATTCTTTGACATTTACTCACTCTCACCCAGGCAATCCTATCCCCTTGCAGCCTTTGCTTGACTAAGCTAAGCATACTGCTTACTTCCTCTGATGACCTGGGCTCTGCATTACCTGGAAAAAGCAGTTCCTATATATACCAAATTCACGTAGACATAAATCTGTTCTACAAGTTTTTGTCCAGTAAGTCTATGGAAAGAAATGGCCAAATCCTCAAAGAGATAAATAGCACACGTACCCCCCCCCAAAAAAAAAAAAAAAAAA
>VZSV01000001.1:18826028-18844317 GCA_013398735.1 Nothocercus julius | reverse complement strand
AAAAAAATCCATCCTCCATCCTCAAAAGAATAATGAAGAAATCAGATAACCTTTATGAATGTTTACAGCACCACTGATTTGGGCAGATCAGTCAAGCAGTGAGAAAAGACAAAGCAAGCTCCTGTAGTTATTTTTCCCTCTGCCTTGTATTGTGTGCGCTGCAAGTATCTAGGGAGAGGCAAAAAGACAAGAGGAAAGGGAAGGAGGAAAGGAGCTGGTCCTAATGAATGCTAATTGAAAAGCTAAAAATTAGCATTAATGCCCAAGTAGTTCAACGAGCAAGAGGTTCATAGATTAAGAGGTTCGTAACAAATACGAAAAAGTCATTCACATTAAGCAACTACGGAGTCACTACCAGACAGATGATGCTTCATTGGAAGCATCTGTATTCAGAAGAACTAATAAAAAATGGTAAGTTGTATAGCCTTTTGCAGAACTTTACTGAATACAACTTGCTTTTAAAACAAATCTACAGTTTTATATTAAAGCTTCTTAGTTACAGGAGTCAGCAGGATTATATAGAACTGTAGATTAAATGTCACAAGACAGCAGGAAAAATTAGCTCCCTCAAAACCAACAACTTCTGCTTCCTAGATGAAACTTAAAATGACGCAACTAATTTAAAACACAGCAGTGTTTTAAGACACAGCAGTAGCTCTGCAATCTAAAACTAGCATTTCAACCACTTGAAAAAGTAAATTCAGTTGCTGTGGAAAGCCTTTAGCCACTGAGATACAGGATACCATTATGTCCTGATCAGGTATGTTTCTGAGGTATGATTTTGTGGAAGAGGGACATTGAACCTCTCTTGATTTGTCATATTTCTAACTACTAATAGAGTACACACCTCCAAGAGAGGCTACAAAAAGCACACACTTCATGAAATGTAACTCATACATCCCACGATCAGGTAAGAACTTACAGCACAGATTCTTTAAAAGTATTCTTACCATAGTTAGCCCAGGTTGCATTCCAGCTCGTATAGCTTCAATCTGAGTATGGGTAAATTGAATAGTATTGCTGTAACAAAGCAAAACAAAGTCAGAAGGCTCACAGATTTTGCTAACAGTTTTGGTAAAAGCCATTTTTAAAAAGTTTGATTTTAAATTAAAAAACTACGTGTTTCTCCAGAATTACACACTTACAATCATATACATATATTAGACTATCATTACAGCTAATGTGACATTTTTATAAACGTGACAATCTTGTACTTTCTACGCAAGACAATAGATCAGTGTTTACTTGACAACAAAATTATCCTGATTTTGCCCATCCAACTGAAAGCATGTCTTTCGTTGTTAGTATTTGCTGAGAATGCAGCAAATGACTACAGAATTTAGTTATGATTCTCCTTCTCTATGTTGGAACAATATATCAATTAGTTGAAAAAGTCCAGTTAACTGGCAGCACTAGGTTACTTGGATATACAGAAATTAGCAATTCCCAAACAAGGCATTTGGACAAGTGATCCAAACTTAAAAGAGACATTCTAACATAAAAAACACTTTCAGACCTGCCAATCTTCAAGCCATGGTTATTCTGCCAAGGCCATCTCTATTGGACATTAAGTACATATGTCGGGCACCTCTCCTCAAGTAGGGATAAGTTAAAATACTTAAACTGTTTCACGTAATTTTTTTGTTCACTGTAAATATATAATTTACATATATAAATATATGTAAATTACATAAATTATAATTTATATGTTAAATAATAAATTTAAATATATTTACATGAATAATTTAATCAAAGCAAATTATTTCCAAAGTTAACTTTTGCAATCAATGAAGGAATTTTTCTGAGAAGTCTTGGTAGAAATACCTGTTATCAGTAACACTAAAATATATTTCTAAATGAGATCAGCACTTACTTGTACTGCTAAACTTCTGGGGCAATCTACTAACCAGGATAAGAGAAATAGTTTTCCAAAGAACTGCTGTGCATTTTACCCAGGCTTTCTTAACAAAAAAAATAGCCCAAACCTCAATGCACTTTTGTTATAGCAACTGAACCTCTTATCTACAAAGACCTATTTCTAAACAATTCTTCCTTTCTCTAAGGACCAGAGCTGAATACATCTGGATTCTCCTTCCCTGACACAGTCACTCCTGGAGATATCGTAACTAGGAGTAGATGTTGTTGTAAGTGCAAGTCTTCAGCTTTAAAACATCTAGAAGTCATTTGCTGCATGGAGAACGGGATACATATGCACAGTCACAGTCAAAGAAACTATAGCATTCTGTTGCTATAAATTATTTTACTTGAAAAGAAATCCAGGTTTTTAATGTCCTTATTTTTGATAGTATATAAAAGATCCTATATAATAGTATATAAAAGATGTCCAGTATTATGAAAAAAGTATTTTACCTAGTTACAAAAATAAAACTATTCAACCAGCACCATTCTTTAATTCTCACTTTTTTAATACTAATATTCAAAGTCCCGACAATACTAAAAATCAGTATTTCCCATCATGTTTTTCAAATGGATTTGTTTTAAATAAAGAGAATAATAAAATACTTTGTTCTAAATGTAAGACCAAATAGTCTTACATAAGAAAACTTCTTTTTTGGGGGCAGGGAGCGGTGGTAGCGGAGAAAAGAAAAAGAAAAAAAAAAAAAAACAAACAAAAAAAACAACAGATTATTCTTTCAAAAAGAAATAAACTTCAACTCTTGCTAAGTTTTAAGGGAAATCATGGGCACCTTTTTTTCCTCAGTCCAGCCCCCTATTCTCCAACAGGGCACAAGCAATGGATTGTATACAGTACAGCAGAGGATGGTCCCAAGTGCTTCTGTAGTATACAGTTGCCCCTGCTATTTAACAATTTAAATACTTGTACTAAGTTATGTACATATTTCCCTACAAGAAAGAGCACCTCCCTTCGAACAGTAAAGTCTACTCCATCTGACAAAGCACTACAGCGAGAATAACAGATCAGGAATATTGGAAATTTTTAGATTACCTGAATGGGGGTACCTGAAGAACTGGATTGTCAACAGTCACTTTAATATTATATCCAGGAAAGCTGGCTTTTAAGTGATCAATGGAGAGAAAAGTGTCATTAAAATCCAGAGATGCAATCTGATTTGGCATTTTTGAATAGTGTGCACTACTTGGGTCTCCATATCCAAGAATGATGTCATGCAGCCAGTCAGGAACCACACAATCTGTGTTCATCAAATTCCTAATAGTTTCCAGAACAGCCTACACATTAAAAGAGTGGGGAGGGAAACACTTCATTAGAAAGCATGACTATTTACTAACAAGATGTGACATCCTGAAGACTAATCAATTATTTTGGATGCTAGCATGTATTAGTCTTTCATTGATGGGTGTTTGGTTAGTCTGAATCAGTTGCTACATATTCTGCTGATATCATTGCATATACAATGTATACAACAAAACATGAGTGTCACGGAATCCAATTCCTTAACTATTTGAGAAAGAATATCATAATCATCAGCAATATTTTTATTTTAGAGCATTCAAAGGGGAAAAAAACCCAGCACGATTCAAAACTACCTGCGTACAAAATAAAAAGTTGTGGTCCAAGTTTGTAGTCCTGGCTTTACAATACATAACAAATTCACATTTAATCAATAATCAGACGTATTTCTGCACACAGGTCCTCTCCAGGCCTTCCATAAGGCTATCATGTTTGGCCTTTCGTAAGGCCAGCAAGTTTGCAGAGGATATAAGCTTGGGAGGAGTTGTTGATAGAGCAGATCCTGCCATTCAGAAGGCCCTCAAGCAAGCTGAAGACACGGGCAAACAAAACCAAGTCTCATTAAGTTCCAGAAAGTGAACTGCAGAGTGCAGCATCTTAGGAGGAATAAGGTCATGAAGCAGTACAGGCTGGGGCTGTGTATAAACCTGTGCATAAACAGCTGATGGGAGGGAGCAAAGAAGATGGAACCAGACTCCCCTCTGCAGTTCCCAGGGTTCTGCTTCTCAGTTACTACAATGCTTAGTTCTACAGGGCAATTTGCCACCAGTTCCTGAGCTCTAGCTCTTCAGGCTGTTGAACTGGTCTGAAAAGCCTATCTGACTGTCCACAGCTAAAATGAACAAGCCTTCGTAATGCCTACCAAATTCACATGAACTTCAATTCTAAGAATTCATACTCAGTAACTTTACCTTGAAATTGTTTTCTTTTGGTTTTCTTCTCATTATTATATTAAATGTCTCATATACATCTTCTGCTCCATTCTGAATTGTGTTGGTCATATCTTGCTGATATTGGTTTGGATCCAAAAATACTCTGTATGTTCTGCAATCCCCTCTAAGTCTTGGCTTAGGTTCAGGTCCTGCCCATATTGAAACAAACAGATTATAATTTGAAGTAGTGCTAAGAGCAGATTATCATTCAAATAAGCAATCCCCATTCATTTCTGAAACAGAATATAGGCATGATTGTACCGAAGCTCATTTCTACATGGCTCATTTCACATTTTCATCCCCTTTCAAATAGTGTTTCTAAATGTCATCTATTTTATTCCTAAAGACAAACTCTATTTGATATCAGTGAGGGTGACAGAGCACTGGAACAGGCTGCCCAGGGAGGCTGTGGAATCTCCTTCTCTGGAGATCTTCAAAACCCGCTTGGACGCAGTCCTGAGCCACACGTTGTAGGTGACCCTGCATGTGCAGGGGTGGGGGGGGTTGGACTAGATGATCTCTAGACATCCCTTCCAACCTTAAGCATTCTATGATTCTATGATATTTTATTCAATTCACCTTTTTTAAGATGACTTCTGAATCTGGCTTGCTTTTACAAGTAGGTAATAAATGCAACAAGCATCACTTAAAAGAGCAGGCAAATAAACAATTAGGCTAATTAAAAAGTATCCTTTAGAATGTTTTGGTGCACCTACCTTCTTCAATAACACGTCCTTTCTCATCCAACATGCCCTGGATTTCACAGCCTCGGACATACACCAGGCCAGTCTGCTCAACAAAAGGTCGCCGTCGGTCAAACTTAGTGCCATAAGGTTGTGTGGGACGGACCGCAACCAGAAAACAGACATCATGTTTACGCAGACCTGATTCCAAAGAGGAATATTTAGTAATTTGATTGAATACTATTTTCCATTCCTTAAATAAAATACATATAGAATACTTAAAAATAATTAAGTAAATAAATAAAAATCTTTTAAACTAAAAAGCATTTGTTCAGAGCACAATGCCTTCTGTTTTTAAATACATCTTTAGCTTAGTGGACACAATCACAGGATATTGTTGCTTTAGCCACTACTCTTGCACCCCAAACCTGTGAGGATTCCAGATATGGAAAGGTCACTCAGCCAAGTCATTTGTTTTCCAGACTATGCTCCAGTTCATAAACCCCCGTGTGACCTGGCTGAGTATTATTCTTCTTCCCTCAGCAGCAAAATATTATTGTTAAGTCACATCTGCTACTGAGTCATCATGAACTCAGATTCTTTTCTTTCTTCAGAGTTAATGCCTAACAAGTTATTTGCCCATCATGGATTTATGCAATGGATTACTCCTGCCTAAGTTTAGTATGTTATATTCATCCCTATTGAATTACATCCTATTTTTAAATGTCCATTTTTCCAATTTACGGACGTCATTCTGAACACTAATCTCTTCCTCCAGCATATCTGCAGATTCTCACAGATCTAAAAGACCTTCAGAAAGTACTAAACAGATGCTGTATTCCATTACATGATTAACAGAAACTTTTAACAGAATCAAGAAGAGATGCTTTCTGAACCTCACTTGAAAGATCCTTTTCACCTAAGGTAACTAATTTGTTGCTTATTGGGTATTGTTATCCTTCTTAAAGCAGTTGCATCATGACCTTGTTAAGCCAGACGATTCTTCTTCCAAGTCCTGATTCATCCATAGCTTTGAATACTACATTGCTTCAGAAACCACAGAGACAACTCAAGTATTTAAAAGTAGGTGCACTGCTATAATAGTGTGTGTATGTATAAGTAATAAACTAGTGCCATAATAAGGATATTGGCTTCTGGGATATTCCTGTGAGCTAGCAACTGTCAGGACATGACTTGTTACTGAATGCTAGAGTTTTACCATCCTCAGTTAAATACCAAAACATGAAAGAAGAAAAGGTGCATTAAAAAGATTGGCTGAGAAAACACTGGAGAGTACAACCATACCAAAGGCAGCTATTTGATTTTAGGAACATATGGATATAACATTCCATGGTATTCACTCTATTAATTCACTACGTAAGTCTTCCCATCCCATGATTAATCCATGTCATTAAGTTGTAAAATCTCACCTTAGAAGAGCTTAAAAGCATACAGAAGCTCTGCTGAATCAGAAGCAGTGTAAGAAATTACCTGTTTAATCACACGGTCTCTCAAATTTGGTCTTACAGGAGACAGACAGATGATAAAGGACTATCATGTGCTCTAAATCCTCAATACAGTGTTGAAATATATGGGAAAGCAATGTATTTTCCAAATAATTAAAGTGAATGAAAAATCAAAAAGGTGAACAGAATATGGCCTTATAAGGGGACAAACACAAAAAGAAATGTGAGGTATTGGACAAAACTGTTCAACACTGTTTTCCGTGATGAACTAAAGAAGGACCATTTACTAAGAGACAGGAAAAGGCTAAGAATGTAACTGTAGAATGTATTCTAAAAAAAATTGCAGAGTTTTGTCCCAAGTTCAAAATAAATCCTTTAAATGCTCTGCAAGCCTGTGTAAAAAGCAGGATATCAAACTACCAGAGTCAACATCACTTTGCTCCCATTAAAGCTCCTAGTTCAGTGGACGAAGACACACGAAAGTTTACAAAACCTGCTCTTACCTTTGGGGTAGTCAACATCCTCTACCCAACATCAATATTCCTAACATCACTAATGAGAAATTATGCAAACAGAAATTTCCATTCCCAAACATGTATCTGTTTATCCATTTACCACATGCTCCAGCTTTTAGTATTTGTGCTATGTGACCTCTAATTACACTATGCACCTCCAGCACATTTAACAGGTTTCTCTAGTGACAGAGAAGGGAGTGACATTTACTGATAATTCAGGCACAAGTACGTGCTTCTAAGCCACTTGCCAACAAGGTTAACTGAGTATCAGCTCCCCAAGCAAAAAGTAACACCTGGGGATACTTCTAAGAAGCACAGAGTGTTTAGTACAGTCAGCATTTCCTCGCAACAGTCAGATGCACTGAAAACTACTGAAAAACACTATTTTGAACTAAATCAAAATCTGTCTTTGCTACTTGTATATGAGACAGATCACACACTCCCCACTACCCTCCCAATGTGCACAGTAGTAATGTCCCATTAACTTTATAGACTAGCTTTTCCACTCTCCCTAAGAGGTAAACTTTACAAACTTAAATGGCATCTGTGTGAAATAGTAAACATTTTGGCCTGGCGGAGTGGTTAGTCCCTTAAATCATCTTAAATGTTCTTATAAGAAAGTCTAATTTTCTTGAATTTGGAATCTGAATAATTTAAACAGCACATTAAAACTTGCAAATCTTCAGCTCAGATACAAAAACCTTTCCTTCAAATAAAGTCAAGTAGGATACTTGGAGGAAGCCCTGCTTCCAGAACCTTATTTCACAGAACGTAAGTACCTTCCCATTCATCCTTGATGCTGTCGCGGACGTTCAGATTAATCGTGACATCTGCTCGCACTCGCATAGGCCACGTTTCACCAATATTGGGCTTTGCGACCTCCACCACTGTGAAGGAGACAATGGGCTGGGCCATCCGAGCCCACCCACCGAAGACCACACCTCCATATTCTGATAGCCTAAAATAAAACAGATTAAAAAAAAAAAAGTGAATAATGTATCTCAGAGAGCTCTACAAAAAAAGGTGTAAGACTTAATTTTACATGTTAGTGAACTAGCTTTGCATCATCCTTCATTTTAGAAAAGTAATATGAACAGATTTGTTTTTATCTTTCAAAAAAGAGAGAGCAACTCATGCTGGCATGGTGAAAAAAAAAAAAAATCAGAGGGAGGTGAAAAACAGGCAAGTTGATAACATAAAGCAACTACTGAGTATAAGAGAGATCAAACCAAATGAACCCTAGAAATCTAAAGGGGTTCATATTGTGACAGGTGGCAAACCAAGAACACTCAGTAACACCTCTCATACAGCAGACAAAATGGTGACAAAGGTTCCAGTATCCACATAAGTGAGTCAAGAACTTTTTGAAATATAGCTCCTCTTTGTTAGTGCAACAAAGGCTGTTAGTTAGCACCCAACATAACGTCTTAACATTTCTACAGGGATACAAATCAACACACACTTGCAGAGTCATCTCCCAGGTAGCAGCATCTTTTGAAAGCAGTTAGTATAAAAGACGGTGCCTTTATAATTATGTAAAACAGGATAATTTAGCATGCACACAGCATCAGTTAGACATTTTCAAGTATACTTTCATTATAATTTGAGCCGATTGGTTTGTGCCAGTTAGTAACTATTACCATGGCTTCATCCTACTGACGCTGTCTTCAATGTCCTGTCTGATCTCGTAGGTAGATTCTAACCGGAACAGGTTGAAGTTCCTAAGCAGGTAGTCGTGAAGAGTCAGAAACTGTAAATTCAGTTTGGGAAGTGCAAGACAACCTGGAGAAGAAGTGGAAGAGATATTTGAGGGGTGAACAGCAAGAACATAAGTTAAGGTATTGGTTCTACATATTAGAAAATATGAAAATATATTATTCTACAGCTTTCCTTTATACCTACGCTTCAAAAAAGCGCATATAGATTTTCCTCCTCTCTCTCTAAAAATTTAATAATTAAGGAGCTTCCAATCTTTCTGGCCATATATACCTAAGTATTTAAAGACTGAAACCTTCACTGTCTATAGGCTACCACCAAACTAGTTTTGTACAAATAAAACACAGGACAAAGTATTGGCATCCTTTGAATTTAACATTTAAGCTAACGATTAGTAAAGACAGAATGACTCACTAACTAATAAAACCCAGCACATTATTCAACAATTCGCCAATTTATGCTTATTATAAGCCACAAAGCCATCAACATAGAGAAGAGTTTTAAGTTAATACATTAACTTTTAGAATATAACTTTCTTCAAATTTTTTTGTTACTGATTATAGATTTCTCAGGAAGAATGAAAATAGGAAAATGGATTTAACTGAGTTAGGAGTTTTAAATCATCTAATTATTTAGACAGCTTTAGGATAGTTCTAGATGTAAACCCTCCATAATAACAATTCACGTATGTTACTCACACAAGCTTACTGGGCTACTGTTACAGTTTCACACCTATGCTTGAGCCCCATGAAAGCTTCAGGCTTTGGTAACATGCAGCTTTATCCTTGAAACTTTCCATTTGTATAAATGCTACATTCCTGCTTTCACCTGAACTGGTATTTTTTAAGTGAAAAAAGGTGATAGAACACAGTAGTTTCTATTCAGGAAAGCCACATGATGATAAAAAAAAAAAAAAAAAAACTAACACATTTTCTATCACCAAGAAACAAACCTGACCTGTAAAGCTACTTATATGCACAAAGGGTAGGGCTTGAAGCAATACGTTTTAGGACTGTCTAGACTTTTTTTTTTTTTTCTCTACTGACTGCACAAGTTCCTCGTGGGTAACGAGCACTCTTGCAAAGAAACATGAGCCAGAGAGGAAATCAGAACTGCAGAATATACAAAGATTAAAAGGGATAAAAGGGTAAACTAAGACTGAGAAAAGCAGAATGGCTTGTAATGGTTTCACAGCAAGAGAAATGCTCTGCAGCATTTCTCAGGAGCGCTATTAATACACCCATAACGATATGAAGTTAAAGTGAGTTCACCTCAGGAGAAGGAAATGTTTCCACCATTGTTACTTGCTAAAATTACATTTCATAATTAAAATTTAGAACAATTATTATTTATTAATAAATCTAACAAAATTATTTAAAACAATTCACAGAAGCACAGAAACAGCTGCTGTACCTAACCACTCTTTCACTTTTTGCCCACAAAAGTTTTTATATAAAAATATATACGCACACATTTATATATGTGTTTTTATTATATTTTTATATATATGAAGTATGTGTGTGTGTGTGTGTGTGTGCGCGCGCGCGTGTGTGTGTGTGTGTGTGTAAATAAAACAGATATATAAAAACACACACATACATATATAGCTATGAATATATTTGGCTAAAATAAAAAAAAATATATGCACACAGTACATGCACAATTAGTTGGCTCATACAGAAGCCACTTTTCCAATACAGTTCGAATGAAAGTACAACTACTTCATCTTGTATTTAAGAATTTCAATGTTATAAAGTAATCTGTGTTAACTGTTCACTGAAGGGAAATAAACAAATATGTTTTACATATGAACTTCCTGAAAGATTACAATTGCCCTGATCCTTTCAGTTTTCTTGAGAATAAACTCTGCCAGGGAAAACTTATTCAGAAAAATCTGAGATCACCATTAAATTATTTCCATGACAATGAAATGTGCTCCTTACATATTTAATCCTTGGTCATATCTCTAAGTAACATTTACGTGACTGTTTGTAAAAAGATCTTTTGTTGAAAATATACCCAAGAACAAGAAAAGCCCTACACGTGTGAAACAAAAGCAAGTGGAGGAAAGCACAGAACACTTACTGCTCGAACCAGAAACATGCTTTGTACTATGCTTTGAATATGGAATTGATATGCACTGATATGGAATTCCCATGTTTTCTCAAAATTTTCATGTAACATTTTAAAAATTACAACAGTCTTAAAAATATTAGACAAAACACAAATGCTGTTTATTGTAAAGTCATGAAATTATTCAATTCCTTCTTTGCAATACTTGCAGTTTACTTCCTTGATTACAAGCACATCTGAATTACAGTGCACGTGCTACATTTCAGTGAGTATTCATATACATGTATCCTGAAATAAGAGGGAGATAATATTCTCCTCCTGTCTTTTTTGTTTTTTAAAAATAGCCTTTCTTGAACTTAAGAGTAAAGCACGCACAAAAGTTGTTGCTCTACATCTTTATAACCTGTAAACTCCTGTGCAGCAACTGGTGGCAACAACATATTTGTTACCCAGAGTAGCAGTAAATAAATGGCCTCCTACAAAGACTGTGCATTTTTGTTTTTAAATCAATTATTAATTTGCTAACAATTTAATCTCAAAGTTCTTGAGTCAAAATCTAAACAGAAATCTTGAAGAAGTTGAAAATCTTGAGATGAAATCTTGAGAAGACCCTTCCCTAAAAGACTGAAAAATGCTTAATTACTACATATAAGTTCTAAAGACAGGATGAACACAGACATCAGGACTACTCATTTTCAGCATTTACAGTCTCAAAGTTACAGCACTTAAACTTGCAAAATCATTGAAAAATCAATTTGAACAAAGCAAAAATTCACTGAACTATCAATCCTACCTTCTCCAGAATAATACTCAGTTGGGACAATATTCTCATCCCAAATAATCTTCTCTGTGGGATAAAGGGGCATTTGATTGAGCTGCTGAATTTGAGATATTCGTCGCTCATGACGGGAAACCTAAAGAAGAAAGGATGCATTTAAGATAAGCATCGGTTGAAATGGGACTGCAGAGCTAGCTTTGATAAACTTGTATTAATCCACTAGACTTCTGGTGATTTTGTATGT
This sequence comes from Nothocercus julius, assembly GCA_013398735.1. Classification (NCBI taxonomy): domain Eukaryota; kingdom Metazoa; phylum Chordata; class Aves; order Tinamiformes; family Tinamidae; genus Nothocercus; species Nothocercus julius. The sequence goes on along the minus strand of VZSV01000001.1, from coordinate 18,832,678 downwards.
TGTTACTTACCATTTTCTCAGTTTAAAAAAGCTTTATTTTCTATTAATTGCAACTGAAGCCACCCAATGACATCAACAGATAAATATGCTCCAAGTGATCAAGCACAGTTCTGCAAGTGCCCAACAATCATTTGGCTACCAAACTGACCAAAAATGGCATAGGAGCTGAAAATATTCAGTCAAGGCTTAGCAGATAATTGACTTGAAATCTTCCAGTAAACATATGCTTTCTTTAATAGTTAACTGTAACATTAATCATCCAACAATAGCTAGTCTTAATTTCTTATTTGTGAGAAAAAAAGAAAAAACCTACAAGAGTATGTCACCTGAACAAATATTTCCTCGTGGTATTTGTAAATACATTACAAAGTATCTAAATCTGAGGAAACTATCCACAGTTTTTAAAGAAAGCATCAATGGCAAAACAAGTCAGTGACAAAGACCAAGAACCAGTCAAGCTATCCTCATACTGGTGTCTATTTAGAAGCATACAATAATGCTGACATAGTCTGAATATCTGAAAAGCAAATATTATGTGCAAAGGAGATTTCAAATAACTTTTAGGACCAAACAGACTCTGAATAGCTAGCTCCGTGCTAGTTATATTTAGTTATACAACTAGCTCTGTATTAGTTATATTTTTTAAGATTCTATGTAGATTATATTTTTTAAGATTCTACGTAGACGGCTACAGACCAGAGGCCTCAAATATTGTTGCTGACCAACATTCACAATCATCTCATATGTACACAGTAGTTTCTCGGGAATGCTACTTTAATAAATCAGGAGTTCTAAACAGCTAATTTATCATTTGGTTTTAAACACTATCTTGGAATTAAAATTACTGCCGTAACACTGCGGTGGCTCATAAGCGGTCCAAAAAAAAAAAAAAAAAAAAAAAAAAAAAAAAAAGTTCTAACTGGTTACTTTACGACACTACAGTTGCTAAACTGTGTTGTGATCTTGAGTCTGCAGAAAGAGAAAAAAAAAAAGTACAAGTGCTATTAATTACTGTTTATTAATTAATTATTATGGTTTTACCAGCAGCTCCAGCAGAAACTCCTTCTCGTAGGCCGTGTCCCCGCCCTCGGGGAGGGCTGGCAGGAGGCAGAGGTGCGACGCCACCTGGTGGAGCACGTTGGGGCTGCACGGGAGAAGGAAAGGCACAGCCGTCAGCTCCTACACCGGACCCCAAGAAACAGCTCCAGGGCAGCGCTTCCATCTCAAAAGCGCAACGAGGAATTTCAAAGAGCAACAATTCCAGCCCAGGATTTTAGGTTTGAAACAGTTAAAGTAGTTATTTAAGAACACACCTTGCGTCTGTCAAAATACGGACTGTTGCTCTACTAACCACACTACTGCAATATAGAGCAATCAATATAATACAATCAATAAAACAGTACAGATTTATTATTTCTATCACAGACGGGGAGAAAGCAAGATTTTTTTTAAATTAAGGTTAATGACTATAAGGTAATTGATGTCGAAGTTATTTTAAACTAGTCATTTTCAGAAAAACTAGTGCTTTCTCACATTCATTAGAAAAGCGAAGTATTTTTAAAGGTAGTAATTAAGACTGTTCACTATTAGTTTCTCATAGTGGCTTCAAGCTCTCCCTTTCTCCCCTATTTCAATAATTTCAACAAAAAAGAATAAATATGAATTGCTCTTCTCAGAATGTGTAGTCATAAAAAAGTTAGAAATTTGCTAAATTAAAACATAATGAGAAAAGTTCAGTTTCACGTTGAATTTCATTCTGATGACTTACCTGAGAGGTCCAAAACACTTCACTAGTGACTCACGAGCATCTACGGCAGCTACATTTGAGAGTGCAAAGTCATAAAGCTCTGGGAAATGTGCAAATGCTGCTCTCTAGAAAACATCCAAAAATTGAATATAAGTATGTTAATAAAAAAAAATAAAAAATAACAATCTAAACATTCACACATACGCATAGCTTCCTCTGCTTCACAGCACATAGTATTCATTCTGTGGACACTACCAAAACAAATAAAAGCTGCAGGGAAATCTCCATTCTTCCTAGTTAACACCAGCTCTTTATAACTCTATTACCTATCTGAAACACCTTCCATCAATATTTGCCAATTTAGTCATCAAAACAAGAATATGACAGGACAAACATGAACCGTGAAGACAACTAAGAATAACAATAACAAGAAAAAAGTTTTATTTACGAAGATGACTTGAATTTTGTTAAAAGTGATTCAAAATCATTTGGAAAAGCGTAGCTATATCTTTGTGTAACTACAGGTGATCATGGACCTCAATTTGTCTGTTTCCGTACAATGGAACACTGCTTGCGCTGTGCAAGCAAACAGATTTTGAAGAAATGGTGCCACCTACTGTATAACATAAATTAAATCCCTATCGGTCTTAATTTTCCCTTGAATAGATTTAGTGGACACAGGCCATCTTAAATTTAAATGACAACATCAAATCAAATGTGCTTTTACTTCACTAGAACAAATTACAGGGCTATTGATGCTGACTGTAACTTTATTGCGGTCCGCTATATTGACTATTCATTTTTACCTTATCTACATACATAACATGAAGCATTAGTGAAGTCTTCAAGATGGTATAGAAAAAAAAAAAAAATTAGAATTATTCCTGTAAATCAATAGGGAAAAAAAAAATAGGTTTGCTTATGGAAATAACGTCTATTTTACTTGCAGTTTTAGTTAACAAAACCACATCTCTCCTCTCCCCCAAACCCTTCAATATCTGCCTACCTGTAAAGACGTAATCCTGTCATAATGAATTGTTGTCATCTCATTCTCTGTCAAAGCATTGCCAGTCTGATCATTGATTTCAAAGCCAGTGTAGAATTTCAGCATATCTAAAAGCTGAGACATCATGCATATAAATTAGTGGATTAACAGTGAGACAGAGAACCTACCACAAACAAAAACACAACTCAACAGGAAAAGGCCAGGCATCATGCACAAAAAACAGCACCTCAAAACACTCAAAGAAACAGACCAAAGAGTTGTAGCTATGTTTTATTTTTGACTGATGCACAGAACAATTTTGTGTAGAAATCTCACCTAAAATTCAGATAAATTATATCAGAGCCCACACCTAGAGAAGTTTTTTTTTTTTTTTTCTTTTTTTTTAAATACACTTTATACAAGACTTTAAAGACTTGAAACTGAAATAATTACCCTCCTCAGATAGCCTAGACAGGAGTTCACAAGAGCACTGAACCATGTAAGCTAAAGGACAGCAATAAAATAAAGCTGCATTGTACAACGGTCCTCCTTTCAAAAAGGAGGAGGGAGAAAAATGCATCAGTGACATGAATTCTGCTACGTGCTGCATTAAGCATGCCCCTGATAAATTGCATTGTTTTCTGGATTGCATTTTTAAAACCTGCTCAAAAACAGAGTCAAAAACATAAAAGTAGACTCACATAGGCACAGGTAAGAAAAGACTACTATCTTAAGTATTTAAACAGAAGAGTAGTTTGCTTCCATCAGAAACATTCCCTCTGGAACAACAAAACAAAACAGAGCAGAGGCAATACTGAGAGTCATACAAGAGTAAAAAAGTATCTCCAACAACTTTGAATCTCACCTGGCAGAAGAGGTGACCCTCCTTCTCTCTCTTGGCAAGACTAGACAGGTAACAGTGCACCACAAGGTGGGAGTCATCCAACACGGTATTAAACCAGCGTCGTGTGGGAAGCAAAGCCTGGGATAAACAACCTTACGTTAGTACAAGCAATTCTTCAAAATTTTAGATATGCTGGTTTCTCATATATTTCCATTTCAAGAAGGTAAATCAAAAAAACAAACAAACAGACAAAAAAACAGACTGCTGCAACAGTTATCTAATACCCTCAGAGAGATCCTCATATTAAAGCAGCACGTGCCATGATGCTGTGCAGACAGGACACCACAACAACGTTTTATTGTACAAGAAACAGTACAAACTTGTCATTAACCCTGCTGGTAACAAGAGTACTAAAATAAATAAAGCAACCGTTCAACAATTACATATATACCTATCATGTGTGCTACATGAGGTATGTCAAATTGCTGCAAATTTCTTATAAATGTATGTGTTCCTACATTGATTTTATTCACTTCAAACTTCTTTCTCCGAACAGCACTTTCTTCTAAACATGGCATTGTATCTTTACTCTTTTTCAGATGCTCCTAGCATTTCAGAATTTTTCAAATATGAATTATATGAGTTTAAAAAAAAAGACATCCCTTCATGCCTATGTGAACACTTTAAGCTGCTATGCGTGGAAACTATTTCAATGGCAATACCTCTTAACAATGCCCGAGAAAAATGAGCTTAGTTGTTCTCAACTGAATCTATAGATGAGTTTAGAAAACTAAAAAGCACAAGCATTAACATAAGCACAAGCATAAATGGTGCTAAGAATCTCAAACAAATGTCTGTAGTAGAGAACATGAGTTGCTCTGCCTAGTCATCACAAAAAAACAACTCAAAGAGCATGACAGCCTTTCTTAAAGTCATTCCTTTCAAATAACCAAATTAGCTGATTAGAGTGCATATAATTAACATGAATCAGAAATATCTTGAACAAAAGGGCTCAACATGTGTAAAAATAACTCATTAATAATAAACACTGAGGCAGAAAGTTTTTTTTTTTAGTTAACTTTTCATGTTTGTTCCGGTCATTACAACAAGCCTCATACACTCCAAATTCTAACCCTTCTGTAACACTTAGCCTGATACTGAAGTTATCAACTTAACACCAAATGTATCTCTTCTTAGAGTGTATTATGGCCCTAAGACAATGATGTCTAATTGAAAGAATCCTTTCTACTACAGTAACAAGCATATACTACTTAAGAGATTTAGAAAAGGAGTTAGCCTGCAGGAGTTCAAGAAAAAGTTACTTCAAAAACCCTGCACTTACTGTTGCTGTAAATTCTATTTCAGAACATCTTAAGCTGGGGGTGAGGGGGGGGAACTGCTACTCATGAGATAAATTATTAATTTTTTTTTTAATTTCTTTTTAATTCTGGTGCTGTGAAGTTTAGAATTGTCCCATTTTCTCAGTATCTCCATGTAATTTCACAAAATCCCACTTGGCTTCTTCATTATTCTATAACAAACCTAGAAGCACAAAACCATTCAACCATTCATTTTAAACAATGAAATATAGTCAACTAGAAATAGTTTGGAGTTAAGAACTACTTATGTCTCCTGAGGCTATAACCTTCAAGAAAGATACTTTAAGCAGTCTATAAAGGATTAGAAGGAATACCCTTGGATTAATCCAAATGGATTAAAACTTTAAACATTCTCATTAATTGCCAGAATTACTACCACTACTCTCAAATTCCTCTTTGTCGAATAATTCAGGATCATACCTTTCACTAGTAGTTTGTCTGACTTATAAACATTGCTACTCAGGTCCTGAACGGACAGTATGGCTACAATCTCCTATTTAGAAATAGGAAATGAATATTAAATGATCATACACATTATTGCAACATAATCACGTTACCTGAAATAAAATTGTGACAGCATGAGTAGCACTTGATGCATGCAGAACCTTAACAGAGTAGGCCTGCAAACAGCCTGTAAGTAATTTTGCAACTTACCTCAAGATCTATCATGAGTTCAATGAACCTCTCACAATAATGAATTTTGTCCATAGATACAGGACCTAAATACAAATTAAAAACTGTTAAACAAACCAGTAAACCAAAATGGCAATTGACCCACACCACACACTATTTGCATTTGAATTGTTCTAAAAACAAAACAATGCCGCTAGCAGATTAGAATTAGCCCTAGTACTTTTCCCTTATTCTGAAACAATTCTTTCCTTAATTCCAAATCAGATGATCTTTTAATACAAGAAAGTAATGGAATTAGACTTTCAGAAGTAACTTTATTCACTTGGAAACAACCAACTGGTCTAACATAAAAAGAAAAGTCTGATCAACCTTCAACAAAACACCAACAGCTCACTGTCTGTAAATGCTAAGCTTCTTAAAAACATTTCATTTTGGGCACCCAAAACATCTGCCCACTTTTGTGCATACCTTCACTGCCATTTTAAAAAATGTTTGCAATATTTAAAGGCGATTAAAGGTGGATCAGGTGAAGCAAATAATTTTTGCACTGTAATGGACTGTGTGTGCCTGCTCAGGTGAAGTGAGATAACTTTAAACCACTATAAGTTCATAAAGGAGCTCCTTGCTCCACTTCATAAAATCTCTTAAATATGGAAGGTATGTATATTACAAGCGTGATTAGTTGATGCTGACTCCCCACTGGACCTGCTACTGTGTTACTAAGGTGTGGTCACGCTACACCAATCGTATTTAAATACAATCACGCTAGGGCAAGGGTGGCATGAACAGTCTTGAGGAAAACTAAGGCAGTTCTTAAGAAACTTTCAGAATAAAGTCAAAACAGAACTCTAAGTCTGCTTTAATTAATACATCTATTTTCTAAAGCCTCCATATGATTGTTAACATATTTTATTGGAGAACTGGCCTTGCATAAATGGAAAGACAGAGAGGATATCCATTTTGAGGAAGAAAATACAGAATTTAGTTCAGGTAGGAGCTAAAATTTTCTAAGAGTTTAAGATCAAAAACAGACCAGGAAGTACTTTGCCCAAACTATACAGC
>VZSV01000001.1:18797677-18816498 GCA_013398735.1 Nothocercus julius | reverse complement strand
CTGCCGTTACGGGCGCGGGCCCGCACGGCTCCCGGGCGCCGCCGGCCGCACCTGCGTCACGAACTCCGCGTTGATCTGCGACACCGTGGGCGCCACGATCTTCTTGGGCGGCGCTGCCGAAGCCGCGGACGCCGCCATCGTGCCGCAGCCTCCCCCCGCCACGCGCGGGTGGTGGCGGCGCCCTCCCCCCGCCGCTGCCCGGAATGGTTCGAACCGGCACCCGGGCCGGTCGTACTGGGCCGCCGACAGGCTGCGCGCCCAGCGCACCGGAAGTGTGGGCAGACAGCCGGGCGGAAATAACCCTGGGCGACCTCAGCATGCGGAGCGGGAAGTGTTTCCGGGGCGCGGCGCGGGCTGGAGTGGTGTGGAAGGGGAGAGGGGTGGTGGCGGCGCTGCGCGGGAGCGGGAGCCCCTCAGGGGCGCAGGACGGGGCCGCGCGTCGCGGAGCGGGAAGCTGCGGGGGCCCAGAGGGCGGCGCAGGGAGCGGGCTCTAACGAGGCGGTAACGTGCGCCCGCCGTGCTGCGACATGGTGGCCAAGGCGTGCAGGGAAAAGCCTGGAGTGGGTCGATGAAGCAGTAGGGCACGGCCCCGAAGGACTCTATTATTATTCTTTTTTGCCTCTGAGCTAGTGTTGTTTCTGTAATGTATTTACATTAAGCACATTACAATCACAATTATTTGCAAAATCGTGCAATAGGAATAGCCCCAGGCCAATGTGTTAAAACATCCCTAAAATACGAGGAAAAACTGACACAGTGAATGTAACAGATGCCAAACGCATGACAGAGAGGCCCAGGCGATGCCTGGGCCCTGATCTGGTGCTTCACAGAGGGAACATCCTCATTATTAAAGGACATATGACCCAGGATATTAGTGCATTCCTAGGAAAAAAGAAGAAAAAAACAAATGTTCAAAATACTGCCATCTAAAATAATCGTAGAGACAAAGGCACCAAGGAACATACCAGGCTTATGATTGCTTTTATGCCCTCTCTTCAAATGCTATATAAATATACCTAGTGATTACTGCTATTATTACTTAAATTAGAGGAAAGCGTGCAGTCCCAATACTACACAAGAGCTAATATGGAAAAGACCAGCCAAGCAGTAACACCCTCTGGTTCCCTCAGTGCTTGTGGGTGCATCATACCAGGGCAGATGGAAAATTTGTGGGTGCCAAGTTTGCCTAAACCATCTCTAATGTGATCATTCTGGAGCGAGGGCAACTCTCCCTCTCTCCAGACTTTCTCCCTTGTCTCCAGGGCATGGGATACCCGAGGGTTGGGCTTATCCGTAAAGAGTGAAGCAAAGAAGGGATTCCTCCAAATAGGTCCATGCAGAGGCCAGAGTTTGCTCTCCTGAAGTCCAGGGTTGCGATCCTACTCATCGTCCAGCTTCCTCCTCACAGGATCCTGAGCTCCATCACCTCAAATACATGATATCGGATTTATGGCATGATACATGTGATGTGTGTATTTATAACATGAAAAATCTATGGAGCAGAGGAGAGGCAAAAGAGACAGAGGGAAGTACATGCTTACGGAAGCCGGAAACTTGGTTATGATTTGGAATGGCTTGCAAATAACTTACTTTATTTTGTAAATGGATTAATTAAGGAGGAAATTACCCTAATCCCTAGAGAAGTTACAGTACTTTGTTTCCTTGCTCATTATCCAGCACCTGCCACTTGAGTCCTTTAAACTTCCAGGCAGATATCACTGAAGTCTGTTTGAATATGACCTCCTTTGTTTTGCTATGAAGGTGAACTCCATTTCATTTCTTCAAGAAGAGGTTAAACTAAATATTCTTTTTGAAGTTGAATTAGAATGTTCAGTGGGAATGGAAAAAGTAGTGACAGTATCTTGAATAGGATCAGATGATGGCTGCATTTAAATAAATACACCTACTCCACTCCTTTGCTTTGCAAGATCCAGAAAATCTAAGTTTTCTATATCGAAACAGATAAAAATCAAAAGGTTTTCAAGAGTTACTGATAGTAATTTCTATAATAACAAAGACTGAGCACTATCCTGTCTATTAATTAAAGCTTCTAGAGAGAGTTGTAATTAATAAAGATATGCAAATGCAGAGCAATTAAAATACACTTAAGCCAACATGCTCTGTATGACATTTAAATTGTGATGAAAATCAGCCAAAGTTAAATGCTTTGATTTACAGTAATCCACCTAGGGGCTGCAGCTTCATGATTGACTTAGTAGGCAATCTAACAAGATACCAAAATTAACTTGTCTTATACCTGACAAGTTATACCTCATCTCCAAAATCAACATTGGTGGCTTATGTTTGCATGCGCTATAAGGAATACAATTGTAATAGCTTGTACGCTTGCAAGAGAAAGAACAAATCAGTGCTGAAAAAAAAAAAAAAGGAGAAAAGATTGAAAATTACATATCATCAGGCTGAAAATAGGAAAGCTTCTAAGAGTGGCTTTCAGATGGAGCTCTAAGTTTAACTTGTGTTTAAGACATTGATACATTTAGGAAAGATTATGTGATGATTACTTGGAATTTCAGTTTATTGTGTTACGACATTAGATTTCTCTTCCAGTAACATGCTTTAAGTGTCACCCGGAAGACCCAGCTCGTTTTTAGGGGGGAACACTTGCCATGCCAAAAGGTAGGCAGGCAAACAGATTTTGAACTTAGGCTGTTAAATATTCCCAGACAGCTTTGCAAGTCTAGTTTAAACCGTTCCAGCTGTCTCAATGGGCGACCTCTGTTTATGGTAGATCATCAGTCCTGTTAAACATCCCTCAGAATTTTAACGTAGATTTCCACCTGGTATCAAAACTATGAAAGTTCAAGGAGAAATCCATATTGACCTAGCTTTTGGCTGTTGTGTGTCCCAGTGAGGAGGTTAGTTGCCTTAGACTCCTCTACAGCCAGTGCAGAGACATAGACCTTCTGGAAGGCAAGTCAGTTCTCACTGAAGTGCTCTGAGTCATCTCCTGACGGAGCCCCTGCTGGTGGTGGAAACTAAAGTTAGATGCCCAGTGTTAGGCAATATGATTACATCCCTTAATAGCAATTTGAAATAAAGTGATAAAGATCTCCTCCTACAAATAATGCATTACATTTTTGTTTGTAAGGGGCTACTGTTTAGTTATTAAGTACTATGATGTAGGGATATAAAAGAATATCAAAAGTACTTTGGCAAGATGTGTCACTTCCAAGTATCAAGAGCAATTAGACCTTTGAAGAAGAGTTGTGAGATCAGACATACTGATACTAACGTGGTGCCTTTGTCCCTACCTGCGACTCTTGCCCGGTTCGCAACTGTCGGTTAAGACTCTTCTCTTGAATACTGCACTTGGTTTCCCCAGCGTGGAGACAGGTCTCTCACTCTCCACCCTCAAGTGCTTTGTAGTGAAGAGGGAAAGGAAACGCTGCACCCCATCTTGCCCAAAGCCACCTGTGAGCTTCCCCATCTTTCTGTACTCATTGACTTAATGCAAAGTCAAGAAAATCAAATATTCTTTCTCTTCAAAAATCTGTTAATTCATTCATGAAGATATATATTATTTAAAAACTCACATATTTGAGTAGATGCAATTTTCAAGACTATTAATCATTTCCAGGCTGTATATATTCTTGACCAATTTATATTAAATGCCGCTTTCTTGCTTAACTAGCATCCCTGTTTTGGATGCTTGCCCTTCTGTGTTATTGTAGCAAGCAAAAACCTGTAAAAGCCAAGGTTGTAAGCTGGCCATATTCTTACTTTTATCTCAGTGAGATTCTCCTGAATACAATATCTGTGTCTCGGATAATATCTGGTGATAATCAGCAGGGGTTGTTTTATCCTTTCTTATAGATTATTTTAGATTCTACCTTAAGTTACAGAAATGACAAATTTCTAGCAACTCTTACTCAAAAAATATACACCCACAAAGCATTCTGATATTAATTTTTTTTTTTTTTAATTTGGGATAATTTTAGATTCTTCAGTGAGGCATGAATTACAAACTAATTCTGATGTTCCATTAAAACTTAATTCAGTCGTTTGGTGACATTTCTGTGAATCAGAAATTTGTGAGCTTGTATCTTGGCTATGATGCTAACTTGTTACATCTTGATGGTATAAATTATTTAATTTTTAACTCATAAAGCAAGAGCATTCTGAATTTGCACAGCTTTTTGCATTTTGTATATACTGTAAGAGGTAAATATTTTTAATTCACTTATAGCAGAAAAAAATATATACCTATTACAGTATTTATAAAAGACTATGTAGTAGTTTTAATTTACAGCCTGTTTTCACTCTAAGTTATACTAGGAGGGTTTTCAAGCAGACAGTCACCTGATTGAAGACTATGGAATTTTGCTACCTGGAAACTTCTCCAAAGAAAAATACTCAAGGGGGCAGCCTTGGCTAGGTTTCGCTAGAGATTTTAACCCAGTTAAAGAGGATTATTTCTAGGGTAAGAACCCATAGTAGTCCTATTCTGGGCGCCATAATTCCTACCTACCAATTAGAATGCTTCAGAATGCTTCTCCACTTAAAATAGATTCAGCACCTACACATTTCTAATATCAAAAAGTTTCCCTTTTTGATGTATTTCTTTCACACAAATCCTCCAGGCACTTAGGCTTTGAGCATTAGACCCTTCAAGCTTCTTGGACACCCTAAACAAAGCCTGCGCTGGAAGATGCAGCTTCCACGTGGACGCCGTGTTGCATGCACGTGGACTCCAGCGGGACTGTGAGCAGCAGCAGCTGCCCGCGCCTCCCTCGCGGCGCCGCTGCGTCCCTCGGCAGAGCGCTGCCCTCGTGGGCTAGCGTGGCGCTGGGGCCCGTGCTGGCCTGGCCCTGCGCGGAGCAGCAGCCGTTCACGGCGCTCCCCGCGGGTCTGCAACGCTGGGGTGGCTGCTGTGGAAAGCGCCTGGAGTCCCAGGGGCTCGGGCAGCAGCGGTGGTGCGGGGCGCCCTAACATCAGGTGTAATGCAGGAAGCTGCCAGCGTCTGGCATGGGCGCAGGCGGCTGCCTCGGGGCCGAGGGTGCACCAGCAGCCGCAGCTCTTCCCGCAAACGCAGAAGCGCTCGCTCGCCCCGCCGCGCTACGGCCCCGGGCTTTCCTGCCAGGGTCTGTGTTCCCCCCGGTGCACCAGCGAAGGTCCAACCGAGGCTCACAGACCAAGTGCTCAATCTCTCACAAGGCTTTGGTGTGCTTTATTTCTTGACCGGGTGCAGGGATGCATGGGCTCTTCCTTCCACAGTCATTGAATATCGCCTACAGCTGTAGTGGCTACTCTTTTCTGTCTGTGTTGAACACCCATAGTGTTCCTTGTGACACATAACTCAGAGGCAAAGGGAATATGTACAGTACATTTTCAAAAGGAGATCTGTCATTGCTGACAGATGACCAACATAATCACTGAATTTGTCTGCATGCAGAACGGGAAAAGACAAGCTGGAGAGAGACAGCTGCATTGAGCTTTTCCAGCTTAGAGACCTAAAGTTATCTAGGTGGTCAAGGTGCATTAATAGAGCTGTGCTGGTTAGGATGAAGCTCTAGATACCTACAGCACCACTCACTGGTACAGCAGTTTTTTCCTCCGGTCTAATACAATCACATTATACTGAACGCATAAGCTTCGCCTTGGGGGAATTGCCTAACTACGCGCTGGCTACCTCAGCTTAGGGCAGGCGAATCCCAGCCTCAGTGACATAAGCCGTATGTATGTTTAGTGGCCTTTCTGTGAAGCAAGACTGTAAGGCTCAGGAGACTTCAGTTCTTTAAAATCAGCTTTTATCTCTAGCTTCTTGACATTTACAAATAAGCACATAACCCTCTGAGGATCTCTGAAACGGAAAACTCCAGACATGAGAAGGACCAAAAGGATGATCTCATCGTGCACATTTATAAACACACAGCTTTTCTTTTATCTGAAGAAGAAAAGTGACTACAAATACACGTGATTTTGAAGTATTAATTGAAAAGTTAATACAAAAAGTTTTGAAAAGAGATGGTGGCATGCAGGGCATGGAAATGGAATATCACTTACACTATTCAAAGAAGACCAGGAACCTCTTGTGTCTCCTTCCTGTTCAAATAATGTATCAAATATATTGATTTAACCTGATTTCTGGTAAATTAAATTCAGAAAGCTTCTCCCAAAAGATCATACAAATCTTCTAACATATTAAAAGTTTAGGCACACATGATAATAGTGTAACCACTACTATTATTCCTTTGATTATGATTTATCTTTCACAGTAGTTGATATTCATGTAAATGAAATGTTCTGTCTGTTCATTATGATTTTAATTCAATCACATCATACTGCTTTTACTGTTGTATTTACGTACATTCTTCTGGCCCAAGTGTTTGTCACTGTGTTCCTCTCATTAAATATGAGTACCCACTCAGTAAATATGTGTACTTTCAAATATGTGTACTTCTACTCAGTAAATATGGGTACTTTCAGAAATGATGCCTCAGTTTAGTAACAGATGCTTCTTTAAATATTTAGAATTTTAAAGTGTAAAGAAGCCGTCAGTAGCATTCTGATTTGTGTATAAATATTTATTTAGCACACGTTCTGGCCAATGTACTGCCCTTGATTTTTGTGCAAAACTTACAGTAACTTCAATGGAAATTCTGAGCTCATGACTAGAGAAGAATATGGCTAATTCAGCAACCCAGCTGCTTTAGTATCCCGGAATAGCAAGCAATGCTTCCATGATGGAAACAGGGAAATATGAGCATTTATATCATTCTCAGCCTTCTCGTGCTGGGGACACGTTTGGCTAGCAGGCCAAGTTAGAGCAGTCTTTGGGCTATTTTAATTCTCTCCAGACATTTTTAGCTAGATTCCTGTCACCTGGAGCAAACCAGTGGCAAGAACGTAAGAAACCAGTGGCCAGTTCCAAGTACTCTAGAAATACACGCTGGAAACCCTCTGGGAGGCATTTATGTGATATATTTCCTATGGGGAAGTTTCTTTCTAGATATGTAACACAGCATAACCTCTTTAAATGTGTGGTGATTTGCCTTTCAAAAAATACCTTCTTTTCTTTCTCAGTATTTATTTGTACCACTCTTAACTGTCGCAGAAATCAGGAATTAGTAACAGAAATACTGCGTCTAGCAGGAATTCCTTACTGGTAGGAAAATCCTAGACAACCCTCTCAGTAAGCCTGGCAGAACTGTTAAGTCTTTACACAGTGTGTGAGTAGAAAAAGCTGTTCAGTTGCCATAGTACCAAAAAAAGAAAAAAAAAAAAGCTATAATAATGTTTCATATTGACCTTTCAAAATAATATGGCTTTGATTTAGTTATTTATATAACTGGCTATCCATAAGCTCAACTATCCAAAGACCTCATAAATTTAAGCTCTTAGTTGAATAATTGCTCACATAAAACTACATTCAAAACATTATAGTTGCAAAATAAGCACACTTCAAGAAGCATCAAACACAAAAAGTTTCCAGAGCATTTTCAATTTGTTTTGTTTTGTGAATATGCATTATATTACTCTAAATGACAGTACATCATCAGAGAGTTTTCAGTTAATGAGCTCCTCCTTGTAAAGTGTGCAGCTCTATATATGTTATCTTATACCATTCAAGTGCTCTTCTGAATTACTGATTTCCTTTGATCTTTTCTTAAGGAAAATATTAACTATATTAGCGGAGTGCTATACAAATATTAACCGATTCCATTTTCACAAAATCTGTAGCATGATGGTATTGTCCCCATTTTACTGGGAGATGACTGAGAAAGAGCTTATGGTGGGGGAAAAGCCTGTATGATAGCTGCTTAACTTTACATGCAGAGCTTTGCAGCATGTGATAAATTCCAGTACAGGATTCACTGCACTGAGCTGAAGCTGTAAGAAGATGGTACAGCTACAAGTCACAGGAAAGGTGTTAAGCTGGTACCCCAAAGAAGAGGAACAAACACAGTAACAACCTGCAGTAAGTCTTCATCATATATTTTGCTTAACATTGTGTTAAGAACTACAAGAAAACTAGGGAGAGGGTCTAGTTTTTGGACTTAGCTTTTAGTCTAGCTTTTAGACTTAGTCTAGTTTTCAGTCTTAACAGACTTTCCCTTTCTATCACTATTATATCTTCACATCACCATTATACAATAACTTATAACAGAAGGAAATTCGAAACTAACATAACTTGGAAGGAAATTCGAAACTAACATCCAGATTTTTTCTTGCAGCTGTCTTGCTAAAAGGCGTCCATGACATTTTCTACAGCATCTGTCTAATATCAAGCAAGGAGCTAATCTTTTTTTGCCTCAACATTTGCTTTCTCCTCAATCCTAAACTCTGTACTGGAAGCCATAATATTTTTCACTGTCAGAATGACATCCAGCATCAAAAGATAAACAAGGCCATCTTTCTTAGTAGTCCTAGCATCAGAGGTTCAACCTTTGTAATTAGGGAAGATTTACAGCTTAAAGAGCACCTGAAGTCAGTAGGCAATTCACATGCACTTTCCTGCCATCCTGGTTTAAGGAACTTTGAGGTGTCTTAGACAAACAAAAATATGAATAAAATTATACCGCTTGATGTGCTTTGAGGAAAAATGCTAAAAGTTCAGCATTGTCCTCTGCAAACTACAAAATCAACAGCATCAATCTCTCACCAAAAAAACCCAACAACAACAAAAACCTCTTGAGATAATTCTGGAACATGTGGCCTTCATTGCTGAAATGAGATGCTGCGGCAAGTCAGCATTTCCCTTCTGCTAGTGCCAGCACGAGAAGGGCTAGGAAAACCTGAGTTTATTTGCAGAATCACTGGCAAAGTAAATGTTCAAGCACATCTTTCTCACAATGTAAAAAAAAAATACAGGTTGTAGAGAGCTGAATGCTTGTTTAGTGCACAACATAAAACTTACCAGGAAAGCAATTCTGAGATGCTGAGAGCTGTCGCCAGTTGTCTTGTGGCTGTCCATAGGGTTTCTGAGCGGATACCCACCTACAGCTTTCATCTTTGCCGTCACCCGTATTTTCTAGGCTTTTGGAAGTCAGTTCCATTAATATGTCAGGATTTTAAGGGAGAACAAAATGGCATTAATCAGTACCTTCACCTGAAAACAGCAAAGTTGATACTGGGGCTATACTGAAAAATACTTAGCTTTTAACAGTTTCTCTTATTGAAAAAAAAAAAACACTGTGACAAAAACTAAAATACTACAAAACAAGTAGTTAAGCTCATTGACAAATAAATATTTTTCTTGTGCTAACTGCACTATCAGATGCATTACTCGTTGCCTGAGGGAATTCTTATGATTTTATGATCACTATGTTAGTAGCTGCTATTATTAAACACAGAGGATAAAATATAAAATACATTACAGCAAACCAGGTTGCCAAGCTACTAATCCAGGGTTGCTTTCAGTGTTATGAAAAAAATCATAATGTGTTTTAACTTTAAAAAATAACTTCAGATTGACTAAGCTGGCCTAGCAGATTTCTGCTCAGTTTAATAGGACGGTACAGTCACAAATAGTAAGCTCCCTGCTCAGTTGTTTTCATGATCCTGTCTTGAAGCCAAAATAAAATACAAATTGAGGACAACAACAGAGGTTCAGTATCTCAGCTAGCTAGTTTCCCAAACATGTGCTAAGAACTAAAATTGATACCAATAAAATAATGCAGATTTGCATACTAGAGTGACTCCTTGATTTCTGTAGGAATTGAATCAAGTCAGTTAGCTATATAAATGAGAAACAGCACCTGAGAGTAGTTGCTTTTTTTTAGCTTACGAATAGATTTGTGGCAACGTAATTCTCTGTGTTCCCCTCCTTCACTACATCAGTAAGGCCCATTCCAGTGCCACATCCAGGGAACTAGGCAGAGGCAAAGCTGGATAGCCACAGTTGCTATAGACTCTCGCTACCCTAAATACCCCAAATGCATTCAGTGGAGGACAGGCTGCAACTGTCAGCTTCCCACATCCTCACACACTGTCCCTCAAACTGCTCTTTGAGGTGCGTGGTCTCGAATTCTCCATTCCCTCAACCCCATACAAGGGCCTCAGACCTCTTGCACATACACATCTTTCAAGATGCACATTCTCCTCTAATTCATAACACTCTAATGCTATTTAAAAGCCCCACTCGCGTTCTTCACACCCTATTCTGCCTCATTATCCACACTTCTCCTGTACAGCCCCACAGCTTTCACTCCTCACACTCCACAGCAGCCAGGGAGAGAAACACGGTGTGTTTTTGGCGAGGGGTTTTGCATGCCACGGCAGGACATGTGCAACAAACACCTCCACGACACCCCATAAATCACATGTGGGCATCACAGACCCATACTAATTAGGATGAGGTAAAACAGGAGGAATAGGGAAATCCTAGTGAATAGGAAAAAAAATGAAAAGTGAGCATATATAGATCAGAAGTCAGGTGCTTAGCAGAATCATGTCATACATTAGCAGACCCAGGAAACAGGAAAGAAATTGAGTACATAAGTTAAACACATTCAAAATTTTGTGGGAACTCAGAGAGACATCGTGACACCGTCACTGCAGACTTCCAAACAAGGAAATCGCTGACTCTTCATGTGTGATTTCTTGCCTTACGACTTTCATTAATCCTTCACTTGCATGAACTCTGAAGATGCAATTTTTTAATCAAAAAAAAAAAACAAAAAAACAGAAGCTGTTTAAAATCTGCTTGACATAACTAATCGTTATATAAAGAAATCATTATATAAAGAAATACAATTTATATGTTCAACCTGGAAGAAAAATGTGTATGGTAACATAAAAGTCACTTCTGTAAGGAAACTTCAGTTTTCCTTATAATGCCTCTCAGATGCATCTCATCGAAAACTAACCAGGTTAAAACTTGCACTTCAAAAATCCACAACTCTTGTGCTACAAATAAAGAACAACATGAAGTGTTATTTAAGTCTCGTTAACGTCAGGAAATTCACTTGAGCTCAAATTCTCAAAGGTGTTTTGAGAATTTTACAGTGACTTCAAGAGACAAGATTTGAAACTTAGATTTTTTTCCCCTAACCCTTAGAACACTCTTCCCCCCTTTTTAGCTGGTGTACACTAAAATTCCCCAAGAAACATGAATTTATATTGGCACATACTGTTGTACAGGAGCAGTGTCAAATAAACAAAATTACACTTGCTGCCCTTCTCAAATCTCAGGGAGTCCCATGGAGCTGCTGTTTCCAGATAAATCAGAGCAATACTTCCCATATACATCCATTCATCCCTCAGAAGCAACCCCGTAAGAAAGGATCTTATTCTCTTTAAACATATTTTATTTTTATAGCAAAAAATCAGAAACAAAATCTATTCCTTCTACCATGCAAAGTGTTAGTTATTTTGACAGCTAGTCTTCAACTCATCTGCACACTGAATGCTATGCAGTTTCAAAACTCTACTTTGCACATTAAGTGTACAATAAAGGTACAATATAAATAAAATAGTTTATTACAAGTATGTTAAAAGAGCTCTACAATACACCTTCAAAACATTTTATACATTGTTCTGTCTTTCAATATGAAACAATTCAGGTAGGGAGAAAAAAATCTCAGTGTATGAGCTACAGTCAATCTTAAAGATACTGAATTAGCCTGTCATACAAAGATGATAGTAACTACAGACTGTTTCCAAGTATCTTTCCTGTTTTTAATCTCTCTGAAGATGGGAAAGAATCACACATATGAAAATAAAATTTAAGAAATCCCTTCAACTGTCACTTCATTTATTCTGAATACTACAGAGCTTATGCCACAACAAAACCTAGATAAATCAGTTCAAAAAAGTTAAAATGTCAAAAACAGTTTACTTAAATAAATAGGGATCTGTTTAAATAGTGGAAATAATGCCATGTTTCTTACAGCTATGTTAATTTAGACAGAATTAAAGACTGTGTTTCCATAACTCAAAAGTTGCCAACAGTAGGAAACATACCAAAAGGTTTTGTTTTTCACAAGAAACAAACTTCTTACTCAAAATGAATAAAGTTCCACTGAATTTATTGCTTTTGCCACCCCCATAGGCACAACAGGAAAAGCTCCCTACTTACCAGAAAGTAAACATACCTACAGATTCTCTTAATACAAACTGGAACTAATATGACCTAAATGCCATTTTCAGTTTCTTATATTTAACATAACAAGAATAAGACTTCCTGACAAAACTCTGTGTCAGTTATCACATCTTAGAGAATGTTTCAGCAACTGATGCAAAATGTGCACTAGAAGGAAAGCAGACCAGTGCTCCGCAAACAGTGAGTGTGAGCAATAGTATTAATTTCTTGTCCTCTTGCAGCAAAATACTTCAGTATTTTGTGAACTGTCCAAAAATGTAGAAAAGGTAGCAACTATCTTAAGAAGCAGAAATAACGAAACGGTGAAAGGAATGAACTGATCATAAACCTTAATACTTCTGTACTCGTATACTCTAAGCATGGGCTAAACAAAGCAAGTGCTTTTGTCTGCAACATGTAAGAAGGCAGAATAAAGTAAAAGAATTGTTTTTCTGTATGCTGGGAATTACCTTTTTATCTTTACTTTTTGATAGGTGTCATTGAACATAAAATACTATGGAAGACAGGAAGAGGTATAACTTTTTAAATACCTGCCTCAGGGAGCACTACAGATTGCTGCAACACTAATAATGCAGTAACAACGTGCATTTATAAACTCGCTGTGAAGGAAAGAAATCCAAAATGCTTTTTCGTTACTTTTTTGTTGTTGTTTTTGCTCTATTGTTAGATGCATCACAAATTACATCACGGGGACGGTTCTAGGGACAGTTTTAAAGACAGTAAAAGAACTTTTCATCAGGTGACCTCTGTACCATATGAGAGAACGCTTTTCAGTCAATAGAAGCCTTTTACTAATTATGTAACCGAAGTTTTACATATGTAACTTAATGGAACACTATCCATTTCTGATTAAAAAAAAAAAACGTCTCTGGTGGTTGCTATCCTACTCAGTTGAACTCATTTTTTTAGCTCTTTTTGAGGTGAGTAAGGTGATGCCTTTTCAAATGTGAGCCCTGTCTAAAATTTTTACCACAAACTGAACATTCAAATGGCTTCTGTCCAGCATGCATTAGATAATGTCTTTCAAGCTTAGAAGGTGATTTAAAAGTTTTAAAGCAAAGACTGCAATGATACAACCTCTTAAGAATTTTACTTTTTTCTGTACTTTCGGAAAGATCGTAACAACAACTGTAAAAGCTTTGCTCTGCTTCCAGTGATTTGCTATGCAAATTGGACTGTGTGTTTCCACTGCTGCCATCAAGAACAAAGTCCCCAGGCTCCATTTCAACTTTGATTTCAGCTGCTTGGTTTGACTGAGTCAGCTCAAAATTGTGGAAGCCAGACACCTGTGAAGGGCTCTGAGAATAACTCACAGGCTGAGGAGACTTAAATTCAACATGATCTCCCTGATGACTGGAAAGTTTGTTCACATTTTCAAATCTCACCTGGCAAACAGGGCTTTTACAGGGTCTGTTTTCAGTATGGGTGAGCTGATGTCGCTTTAAGTGAGCTGACTGTCTAAACGTCTTCCCGCAAACATTACAGCCAAAGGGCTTCTGTCCCGTGTGTGTAAGATAATGCCTTTGAAGTTTGGATGAAGAAGGAAAGATTTTTTCACATCTGTCACATTTGCACACTTTGTGTCTCTTATGTATATTTTTAGTAGGAGTTGAAAAAGCATAGTGAAATATTTCTGGATTATCAAAGAAACCATCATGTGGTGGACCATAAAAAGCATCACCTTCCTTACACACTGAATCATCGATGTTGAACATTCCTTCCTCCGCATGCAGGCCTTCAGCATTGCTCCCTAATTCAGGAGGCTGCAGGGGCTCTTGCCAAGGTAATGACAAAGGAAACGCTCTTCTTCTCTTACTACTAATCACCTTGTGCATGACAAGCTTACTGTGGCAATCCTTGAAAGATTTAGTAGAAGCATTCTGATCAGAACACTGATCTCTCACCGCAATCAGGTCACGACTTTTCAAATGACTTGGTTTAATTCTTTTTCTGTCAGGCAGAGAAGAATTTGACGTCTTTTCTCCCGCACACTTCAGCTTCATCATAATTTTATTTTTCATGCTGACCTTGCGGCTGCAAGCTGCTGGACCCTTACTTGAACTTTTGTCATTACTCAGGTAAAAACATTTGTGCAAATTTAGAACCCGTTCTGTTTCAAAGCACTGCTCACACATAGAGCACTGGTAGGGTACAACATAAATAGAGTGAGCGTAATGCAGGTCAGTCTCTCGGGACTCAGCATCCTCCAAACTATCCCTCTCTCCTTCCAGAGAGACCTGGGGTATAGACTGATTTGGATTCCTTGCTTTGTATGTAATATTGGGGAAGGTCTTATTTCTGGCATGGAGCTGTTTGTGCTTGATGAGTTTGCTCTGTATTTTAAACCCCTTCTGACAAAAACAACACTGAAAAGGCCTTTCTTCTGTGTGCGTGAGCTGATGGATTTTTAAGTGTGTTGACTGTCTGAAAGATTTGCCACATGAAGAACATTTAAACGGTTTCTGGCCAGTGTGAATAAGAAAGTGTCTTTGTAGCTTAGATCTTGATGGAAATGTCTTGTTACATGACTCGCAAGGGTGAGTTTTCTTTCTCCTTCTGGTACTACGCAGATGATCTGCCTTTGGGCACTGATGGAGCATCCACTTCTCCTCAGTCGTGAAAGAATTCCAGCACACAGAACATTGAAATATGCCACAAAAGCCCTTATCTTGCTTTGAATCCACAGATTTTTCTGCTTGCTGGACATCATTCTGGTAATTTTCGTTATGAAGCTGCTGATGTTTAAAGAATGTGATTAAGTTTTTGAAGTTTCTGTGACAAACAATGCACTTAAAAGGCAGGTTGTGGGTTAACTGGTGCCTGTCCAGATGGACTAGCTGTCTGAAAGTTTTATGGCATACGTGACATTCAAATGGCTTCTGACCAGTATGTATCAGATAATGCCTTGCTAATTTTGATGGAGTTTCAAACTGTTTATAGCAGATGTCACAAATATATGGTCTTTTCCTGGGCATCCTCTTCACTGCCACGCGCTGCTGAACTTTTAACATTTTTACAAACAATTACACCTTGCCTGTGGTCAGTATCTTCAGGTAAGTATTTCAAGGGAAATCATCAATTCCACGCTACGATGGAAGGCTGTAGAAGCAGCAGACTTTTTTAGAAGAAAAGCTCTTAAATCCAACAGCTCCCTAGAACAGGAAAGAAGATATTTTAGCCTACATTAATACGTAATTGCCCAAGTTTGTCTCGCTATCTCAAGAGAACAAACACATCTGAATTAGAATACGTTTAATTTAACTTGGCTTAAAATACTTTCTACTAACAACATAATCACTTACTATGTTACGTAATATGGAAAACCTGCACATTTTCCTGAAGGGATGTCTATAATGCAGATTTTTCAATCCTGCATATCACTTCCAAATCATATAAACTCCAGGAACATTCTGATATTTTATTTACAAGCAAAGCACATTCTTTAAAAATACACTTATTG
Source organism: Nothocercus julius (assembly GCA_013398735.1). Classification (NCBI taxonomy): domain Eukaryota; kingdom Metazoa; phylum Chordata; class Aves; order Tinamiformes; family Tinamidae; genus Nothocercus; species Nothocercus julius. The sequence goes on along the minus strand of VZSV01000001.1, from coordinate 18,800,974 downwards.
TAACATACTTCTCTCCTGCCACAGTAATTTTAATTACCCGATAAAATATTTATGAAGATGAGAGAAAGAGATTCTTGGACGTCAGAAATAACTGTGTGTGTGAGAAGTGAAAACTAACCTTAGACAGAAACTAAACACCAAGAATTATGATTCACATTTCTGCATCTTATCAACCATATACAGAAGAAACAGTAGTATAATTATTTTTGCCTTTATCTCAAAATGGCAAAAGCCAGAAACAGTCAGAGCAAGAGACAATAGCCATGAGCTATAGCCACCATCCCTAAGTAAGGAGCATATGGTGTGCAGCACAACTGAGCTAGGACTTCTACATTGTGGTTCCCACCGATCTGTATGCTCTTAAGCCAATGCCAATGAAATCATAAAAAATAATGATGGTATTTAAATCACCATAATGAATGCAATATCAATACTGCAATATCGTGAAACAGCTGGCTTTGTCTGCCCAGGCATTTTCAAGTCAGTGCACACTTAAGCAGGCTACTGCATTTCAGTTTTGTTGTTTGCAAACAACAACAAAAAATAATTCTTTATGTTCTCAATTACTCCCAGTGTTATTTAAGTACCTACATGAACAGCCAAAAAAAAAGGACCTCAAGCAGCTGTTTAGTCCAAGCCTTCCACTGTGAGACCAACTCAGATCTAGACAAATTCCAAAATGTTCTCAAGAATTTTTGCTGAAGGAGCAAATTTTTTATTTTTCAACCTCCCAAGGCTTCCTGCTCCAAGGCTTTGAAGCGTTTTTTTGTACTCAGCTGAAACTTTCTTGGATAGAAAGCTTCTTTTTCTGTCCTTTCTATCCTGTGCACATGGGAAATAATTGAAGGATGTTCTCTGTAACAACCATATGAATTCAAAGTCTCCTTTCTTTCCCCGCCCTTATTTTTTTAAAGCAACGTAATTTTGATTTTTTAACTTTTGCTTTTAAGTCTTCTTTTCTGGAGGGGAAAAAAAAAAAAAAAGCTCTTTTTCATCTCCTCTGGAATACTTTCAATTGGTCACATTGAATTGCAGCACCTAAAACATATTAAGTATTCCAAGAATAATAAAAATAAAAATACCTCTACAGTATTTCCCCTTATTTAAAAAAAAAAGAAAAGATAGGGGAGCAAGTTTTAAAACAAGTTAATAGTTAGGACTTGTAATAACTTTGAGATACACAATAGATTATTTCTAACTATAATTTATTAATTATGATTTGATACCGCAAGTCATGGATTCATTCTAGCTACTGGCATAATAATTAAAAAAAAAAAAAAAAGCGACCATGAAATCTCTGCTAAGGAGTTAGTCCTCAATTAATAAAAATTTAGAGAGAAAGATCTGAAAAAGAAAAGTCCACTCTAAGTCATTTCAAAGAAAAAAAGGCTACTACACTTTAATGCAAATTATATTGAAATTCAAGAGCATAACATGGACACAACACAAAAGGCTGAGAACATCTGGTGAATTGAGCTTCTTAAGCTCCATGGAAAGAAACCTAGTAAACTGATGCTAGAACTTTCAAGGCTCTGGTTCAAGGCACTCTCCGATAGGAAGGTGAAGGAATGAAAAATTGAGAAAGTAACGCTGTAAAACTTCGAGAACTCCAGTGCAGGTACTGTCATACAGTTGTAATTTATACATCAGAAAGGTGCTCAAACATCACAGTGACGCACACAGAAAAAGTCCTAAGTGAGAGACAGCTGTGACATTTATCAAAGGGATGCGACATTTAGCTTATGAATTTATTAAAGATTCTATCTGGTGAATGAGGAAAACACTCAGTGACACAAAGTATCCCAAACAGAATCTCACTTTTTGCTACGACCTGTGAAAGACTGAAGGGTCAGATGAACTAAACTCTGGGACACAGCGGGAGGAGAACACAGCTAAGATGGATGTTACTGTGTGGCCCAAATATATTTTCAAATCCAATTTACTAAGGCCAGACTTCTCCACATCTATTTCAGGGTGATCTGTGCCCTGCATCCCTAAGAAATAAGCACACTACTGCTAAAGATCAACGAAGGGGTGACAAGCCAGGAATATCCTCTGCTACCAACCCTACAACTACATAGGCTGGTCCTCATTAGAGTCAGAAAAATGTATTTTCCAGTGTGATAAAGATTTAGCTTGTGGACTAGGTCCTATTTAATATTAAATTGAAACTACTTTCATCTTGTCTGCAAGGTCATGCAGAAAAATAGAATCAAGAAGTAACAAAGGCCATGTAAGGTCCACAGGAGACCCTCCTAAAACTATTGTTTAATGATAAATGAAGATTACATTTATTAATTTTGCGGATGACAGCAAGCTGAAACAAGCTGAAAAGTATGATGGAAAAAAAAAATTTCTAATCCTGCCTTTATCCATCACATTAAGCTTGAAAAAAAATGCAAGCCTTTCTGTTTAGGTAGGGAGAATCAACTGGAAGGGCAACAACTTGCCAGGTATTAGTTGTACAAGAAAAGACCTGGAGACTACGTGGAACAGAAGCTGAGTATGTCAGCAGTGTTTGTCACTTTTCACAATGCCATGCCTGCAAACCAGGATGCACGAGCAGAAATACATCTTGAGCGGCACACGAGTCTCCCACGCTGCTCGGCACCACTCGAGGCTTGGCTGCAGTGCTCAATCCAGGTGCAAATGCTGCCCTTCAGATTGGCTCAAGGATGTGAGCTAATTGGAGAAGGACCAGAAAAGGGGATCAAGAATTATCAGAGCTTAAATACACAATGTACAGGAAAAGATTAAAGTAGCTAGAAATGTTTAAGCTAAAGAGCAAACCGGGAAGGAAAAAGAAAAAAATAAAAATAAAAAAAGCTGCTCCAAAAGAAAAGTTGTTCCTTTTAACATGAAATGGGATCCGATTACTGTATATAGGGCTCAAGTATACTTTATCTTTCCGGAGCACAAGCGAGCCGTGCAGGGGCACTGGAGGTTGCGGGGAAGGCCCGCAGACACGTCTCCCATTCGCACACGTGCTGTGCTGTTCGCCCTGCGCTCAGGCACGGCCATAAATACACGCCGAGTCCTCCGGCCATGACTCATTAACGCACTAACACAGGCCCCTTAAGAACCGAACACCCAGCGTGTGTCCGAGTTTCCCTGTGAAGGATTTGTCCCGAGTTGTTTTCGGTATATCCCGCGACCCTCGAAGTAAGCTAAGGCTTACACCTTTCCAAACACACGCACAAAACAAACAAACAAAAAAAAACAGTTACAGCAACCAACACGTGAGGCAACACAAGCGACATGAAGCGCAAAACCAGGCGAAATCCGGGCGCAGGAACC
>VZSV01000001.1:18676804-18797182 GCA_013398735.1 Nothocercus julius | reverse complement strand
CGCTGCCCGCGCCCGGCGCCTTCCCCGGCCGCGAGGCCGGGCCGGCTCCCGCTGCCCACCCTGAGGCGCTGGCTGCTGTCCCCCGGGGACAAGAACGGGACGTGGTTTTCCCCGGCTTGTGGCCTGTGGTACCAATAAATAAACAAAGCAGCAGTTTGGTGGAGTTTTGCTTCTCTCTGGCCATGGGAATGGGTTAAGAAAGTGGGAAATGAAAAGCCAAAGGGCGCGTGATGTCGCTATGCAGGCCCGCAGCCTGGTCGCCGCATCCCCTGGCGGCGGCGGTGGCCGCCCGTGCTCGCCTTGCCGATGGAAACGCTGCCCAACACTGTTTTATTATATTCCCGCTTGCCTGAATCCGCCTGCTTCCTCCTCTCGCCCTGGGCGCGGAGGAATTACCTGACCTCCGTGGTGCGTCTTGGCCAGCACGGCCAGAGGCGGCGCGTCCCCACCGGGCACGTCCTCGTGCTGCCAAGGTCTTCACGGGCAGAGTCTGCCATGGCAAAGCCAAAACCGCATCACCGCAGGAGAAAACTGCAGATAACCGCAGAGCCGCAACCTGCGGTGCCACTAACGTGCTAGCAACGCTCAGCTTCCTGCGGCAGCATTTTCACATAAAGGCCTTTTTTTCTAAGCAAATATATCCTAGCCCAGAAATTATGGGGGACCGAGATAAGGTGTATTTCAGTACAGAAGATTTCGGTAGGGAAAAGCCCTTTCCTTAACCAAAAAAGAATGACTAGACTCCTTTTGTGAGTGAATTTGCAGTGCTGAAGAGAAAATTGAGACTTGGGTTAAAAGTCTCCCTTTCATAGGTTTGTTTCCTTGGTGTAGATTCATTTTCCTAAGAGCTTTCTGGATCTTTCTTTCCCGCAGACGTGAAACAGGAACCAGGGAGCTGTGAGAGGCTGCAGCATTTCCTCGCTAGCGGGGTGCCCGCTCTCCCACCCCGCTCTCTGCAGTCCCCCCGGTCTGCGAGGACGGAGGCTGAGGTCTGGCTCCTGTCGGGAAAGATGGGAAGAGGGCTGAACCGCGCAGCCAGCCAAGAGCGAATTAACCCAGGGATTTGTCCTCTTTCACTGACATGCAGTTACCTAGCGCAAACTATTACAGTGTGTTGCCAGTAATTAAAACAAACAAACAAGGAATTTGATATAAAATGGGGAATTTGGTAATCATAAAGTAATTCTCCCTCTGACAGAAAATGCACCCAATCACCCACTTAGCTCTCCATTGTCACTGAATACTCTATTGACATCCTATTGTTATTTAAAAAGCCACTGTTTTGTTTACTAATGGCTTCTGCATATATTAATGAAAGAAAAATTGGCAGCTTTGACAAACATAAGTGTAAGATCATTTTGGTTACCCCAGCTGTAGAACTGTTCTTAACACATATTTTGATATCTAAAAACCAAAATACCAACTAGCGATACAGAGCAATCACTGCTTCTTAATTTAACAATGTTAGTAAAAGCAGATCTCAGTCTTTCATGAATGTGATTCTAAATAATATTTGATGTGGCTAGTAGCACACAGGTCAAATTTTAGCCCTGCAGAACACAATTTATTTGCAGTTAAAATTAAATAATCAACGAAACAACTTAAATATTGTTGTTCATTACTCTGACCATAAAATCATTTATTATGATTTTGAAAGGCAGTTAAAATGGGGAACAAGAAGAGTTAGAAGAGTCCGTTAAGAAAGCTTGAAAACACTACATGGCCACAGGCAAGTCATTTAGTGTTCAGGAATGACAATTTCCCACCTGTAAAACATGCAGAATACTTGCCACATGCACCTTATAAGGTAATTCAGAAAATCAATTAATCATTTAATGTCAATTATACATCACCTGAATACTATTTTCCTTTTCCTTTTAAAGTGCCTCTTTCATCCTAAAGTATATCCAGACTTAACAGTCTGATCTAAATACTTCTTGGTGTAAATCCCTGGTCTGAAGCAAGAATGCAAGCAGCTGAGTTCTGCTTGTGCCTGCTAACAAATTAATGTAGCAGATCCACAGCTGGTGTAGATTGTCGTAGCTCTCTTGATTTTAATGAAGCTGTAACAATTTATACCAGCTGAGGATCTATTTCATATAGTTCTGGGAGTTAGGGTCTAGTGTAATCCAGAGATACCACGTTTGCTCTTATAGGCCACTTATTACAAAACAGATTAATTCCTTCAGTATGATTTTTTTTTTTTTGTAGAAAACCCTGCAAACACAGGGAATCAATTATTTGCTTTTATGATGCTAAAGAATGAAAGAATAAAATATGCATGGTTTGTTGAAAATAATGTTGCAATGCTGTAGTAGCATCGTGAGGCCTCCTAGGGATTCACACCGATACCCTCATACCCACGTACTGGTTTTGGATATGCCTTTTCGTATTCTGACCTTGATTATTCTCACCGTCCTGTCCCACATTAGCAGGACATTGGGATTCATTTATTGTCCTTTGCATCCTTGCCTGGGTGGAGTGTTTCAGATTTAATCTCAATAAAAAAAGGAGTGCTTGCTCTTTCTGTGGGTGTCCAGTATAGCTTATCAGTATGCAAAACCAGGCCTTGTTAAAATAATCTTTGTTTCTCTTTAATTTTTGGAAATTACAAGATTTTGCTCTAAAATACTGGAAAGAAGTCTCTGTAAACTGGCACTTGGCAGCTCTGTTACATGAACTGCAGAGGCAGCCTATGAGTTAACTGGAACACATTACCATTAATGTTGTGTCAGCCTTTGTAAGGTGTTCCATACTTTGAAACACATGTACTGTGTGTGCAATGTGTTACAATGATTTCCCTGGTGTTATTTTTATTGAATGTTAGACTAAATAGGGACCTTACACAGTATATAACTTGCTAATGTGTCAATTAATGCCACCTCAGAGCAGGATTAAATTGCACAGACTTTTAAGACTGTGAATATGTGTTTTGTGCTAGTATTAGCATTCTCCCTTTCTCTCTTGTCCTACTTTTTTTTTTTTTATTATTATTTCTAAATAGTCCGTCTTAGAGCCTTCTGGTGCATAACAATGAATTGCCTTGGGGGGAAATAGTTGTTTAATGAATCTCAGAAATATGCATTCTACATGTGCAAGCATCATATTTTATTGGATTAAACACTATACGTGGAAAAAGCGCCGTAAACCCTCTTCATACTCTCAAAACAAAAAGCAACTTTTAATGACATTTTCAAGAAAAGTAAACTTTATTCAACTAGACTTGTAAACAGCTAGAGCATTATATCAAAACAGTGAGACTGTAAAAGTATATGATGAAATTTTATAAGCAACACATTTGCTTCTGTAAAATGTAAACATAATTACATTTCAATACCTTTAAAATATAGTTGTGGCTTCCTGCAATCACTTCTATTAGCTTTCTGTCTTTGTCTAGCAATATATTTGCTTTTGTCTAGCAGTATGTTTCAAGATAAACTTCATATCTGCTATATTATATTTATTTAAAACCAATACACAAAATTTATTTGCTTTGGCTGTTCATTTCTTGGGTAAAATCCCCACAAATTGCTGGCGCTCAGCCCTTAATCTGTAGAATCCCTTAAGAGTTCCTGCTTTGAAATTAGTTGCAGGCTCTATCAATTATATCTGTTTAAATGGACAAATTTAATTACTACAGAAGAGCAATTGATTTTTAAATTACCGCTGATTGCACAGTGGGTATCTCAGTGGGAAGACAGGTACATGCAGGCTCTCAAATGTAATCAATGTATTAATTAATCTACAGATTGATGTACTCCATAGAAATTTCCCCTTCTTTTCACCTCCTTCCTGTAGATTCATTAGTTTCATTTTAGAAGGAATCTTTGGTGACCTAGGAGTGAGAGATTCAAATGCAACATTAAGTTGCACATCCTGTGAGTAATACGTATACTCTTTCTGACTTCACACTTTCTGTGCCATCTGCTAGCCTCAGATGATAAATGACAAAGCACTCCTTACCTCAGCAGAACGGTACGCCGCGCGACCCGACGCCGAGGCGCGTGCACCCGTGAGCGGAGGCGACGACGGCTCGAAGTAACGCTGAAATGAATCGCTTTCACCAAGCCGAGCAAAACGAATAGGAACAAAAACAGAGCTGGGGAAAAACAAGGTCTGTCACCAGCACTGTGTCCAGTTCTGGGCTCCCCAGTGCAAGAAAGACACGGTCATATTGTAGAGCGCTGAAGACCCCACAAGATGATGAAGGGATTGGAGCACTCAAGAAGAGGCTGAGTGACCTAGGACTGCTTGGCTTGAGGAAGAGAGAGCTGGGGAGGGGGAACCAACCTGCTCTGCTTGTCCCTCCTTTGAGCAGGGAGCCGGGCCAGGTGCCTTCCAGCCTCAGTAATCCTCTCAGGGTTGTTACCGTGTTTGAGGCACGCCTTAGGAGACTGTTAACACGTCTAGGGTATATTGAAGGAGCTAGCTCTAGTATATCAGTCTAAAATTGTTTTCTGATCTGAAACGTGCAGGTTCTTATCTTCAGAGCTATTTGATTTCTGAGATCTCTGCCCTCAAGGTCGGATAGGCATCTAGCTACCTACCAGCTAATTTTGCAGTTTTTGAATTAGGCACTAAAACCGTATTGTGCCTTCTTATGACTAAGTTTTTACTGTGAATCTTGACCTAGGTCTGCAAAGAATTTGAATGTTGCAGTATTGAGAAGAACTAAATTTTATATTTATTTTTATTTTTCAGGTCAAAGCATTTTCTCTGTCATTTAGTTTTCTGGAATGATTTGGATTGGGGTTTGAAGAGCCCTGGAACTAGTATAAAGGAGAAGAAAATCCACAGTTTGGATCATGGAGGACTGTGAGACCGAAAGAGACAGCAATTAAACTGTCTCGTGGTGCTGCAAGACCACAGCTTGAGTTAAAGAGAAACAAATGGGCCAGGAATAGAACAGTCAAAAATACAGATGGACAGCCCAGCTTCCATGCCACTCCTTAGGGAAGAAATGTCAATAATGTTTAGAACCAGTTATCCCTGGATGTGGTAGACACTATTGAATGATCGCTGAATCGGTTTTAGTACTGATTTACATTTGGTTTTGGCAAGCCCTAAGGCCAGTGGAGAATAGCTGATCATAGAAATAACTTTCTTTCAAACGATCACACCTAGAGTGCATTTAGATTAACTAGCAGTAAATAGAAGTTGTTTTTGACATTTCTTGATTTCAGGGGGACGAATGGATTTGGAGAAAGTAAGAAAATTAATGAAATCAAAGAATGATCAACAAGGAAAGGAAGCCTCAATGGTTAGGAAGTGTAATGGTGAAATAAGAATTGCCTCATTAGCCATAAATATACGTATATATATAGCAAAAGGTTTTGTAGCCACATAAATTTAAAAGAGAAGAAGTGAGAACCTCATGTGCTAAAGATGAAGGAGCAACAGAGGATAAATAATACGTGGTTCAAAATGTAAATGCATATTTTGCCTCAGTTCTCAATATGGATGATATTCATCACTCGATAGGTGAAAGGAAAGGGGGATTGAAAATCTGAAGTAGCAGCAAACTTGTAAAGCTTGATGTGGCTCAGCTAGGGAGGCTGTATGTTTACTGCCTCAGAAGTCTGAAGGAATATGAAGGAAGGCTGAAGGTATATAAAACACATGGCTGCTTGTGACAGCATGAAATTGGATTTGATGAGCCAAGAAATCCTGCTAATCTTAAACTCCTGTGTGCCTATACTGACTTGCACAAAAATCCTTGTCCATCAGTGCATTAGTAGAATTTTCTGTACACAGAGAATCTCTACAAATCAAGTTACCTTGATTTGTAATCTAAATGTTTTTCTTTGGACTTGATCGTGTAATTTACAATGTATGGACTACGGGATATAGCTTGAATGTCTGGTTAATCCTAAGAGCTCCTTGCGTTCCAGGTCTTCCTAAGAACTGGAAGCATTCCTTCATATTTCCTTTTTGATAATCTGCATTTCATCTGTTCACAAACCCTGCCTGTCCTTGCCCAAGTGGGGACACTTCTCTAGGACAAAGTCCAAACTACCTTCCCTGCTTGAGTCCTCTGACTACACCACACCAACCGAGGGTGCAAGGAAAGCTGCCCGTCCGCACGCACGACTTCCCAGGGCCTCTTTTCACATAAACATCCTTGAGTGAGCTATGAAAAGAGGATTTCTTCCTGGGGGTACTGAGTGGATTGTCCAGAGCTAACCCTGAAAGGTTTCCAGTAGGCAAACAGTATGGATAAGCAACATATGTGGCTTCAAATCTGGCACTGAGGCCACTTCTACCCAGCGGTGTGATCACTACTATATAGGTTTTACACAGAAATTTTGAAAACTCTGGTGCTTTCCTTAGCTTATAATTCCTCTGCTTTATCTATCAATAATAAAAAAAAAAATATTGCTTACTATGATCATCTTCTTGGATGAGGTAGTCTTAAGTTTGGTAGCTTTCCGTTCTAACTCAGTTTTTAGTAATTCAAAAGCTGCAGGTACTTCCCTCTGAAAGGTCAGTTTTTGGTCTGGCAAAAGCATGGCGTCATTTTGTGTGCCGGGTGGGCTCCTTCCCCAGCCCAGCATCACTTTTCACACATAGCCCTATTCAGGTGTTAACCACCGGTGATCCTGATTATCTGATGCCCGTGGTTGCCTCCCTGGTCTCTTCCCCCACTCAGACAATAACCATCGATAACAGCCCTGATGGCTGCATTCTGACCTGGAGATAAGGGCTGCTCTTACAGATACCTGGCCTTGAGGAAAAAATAAATAAATAAATAAATAAGGTGTGGTTATAACATTTAAAACCGTATGAAATCAAAACTGTAGGATTACAGTCTTAATGCATGCAAGTGCACGCATGCAAGCGGGCAGGCACAACGTCTGTAAAACATTTCCTGTTGTTATGCCCATTTTGAGTATTCGGCTTCCATTTGGGTTCACTTCCAGGACAGGGAGAGGAGGGGGATGTGTAAAGGAAAAGACCGTTGCAAGCCCATAACTTGCTTGTCCACTCCAGCATCATAGTCAGCAGCATTTACAAAAACAATGCAACACTGAAAGTTTGGTAATACATTTTATTCTTAAAACTGTTCAAATACATATGACAACTGACGTCATTTAAGCCTGCTTTGTTTTATTTGCATGTCATCATTAACCACCTTCATGTAGTATGATCAGCTTGTGGCAATGTACTTAATGACTTAGTGGATGAGATACAATTGTTCTTAAATTCATTTATACCCTTTGCACTTGACGTGTTAAGGTTGTGTCAGCATTTCCATTATAAGCCCCTATTTGCCAGGGTTTATGTCATAACCATAAAAATGTGCTTCTGACCTAGTCTTGATACCTAAGATTGCTGTCTAAGGAATAATTAAATTATGCATAATTTAAAAAATATAGTTTTATATTCATTTCCATACACTGGAAAAATAGTTAATAAAGATTTTTAGTACATAGATCATAGTCCTCCTTTTTTTATAACCAAGTATCTTTCTTTTTTTCTTCCACATCCCCTTCCAAGAAGACTTCCAGTTATGTCCTCAAAGTAAAAAGTAGACCAAAAAGAACTTCATATGTTGCTAAATATTCCCAGATATGGACTCCAAGTTTCCTTTAAAAATGGGGACAGGTTAGACAATACATACTGCATTAGCCTGCATGGTAAGGAGTATGAAATTATAATGGCACCTATCAGGAAACCTTTTTGTATAATAGCATTTCTAAAGGGAATATTTTTAATTTTTAATGAGTAATCCAGAGCCTTACTTCTTCATTGTCTTACATATCACGAAGTCACCAAAATTAATGCAAAGCTCACATCAGCGGAATGGGTCAAGAACTGCTTGATAAAATCACTTTTCTGTGAGCAGATGGTGACTCGTGGACACGGGAAGTTTTGGGAGGTATGGATCAGTTTTAACACAAGCCTTCCAGGAAGGGGTATCCTGTCCAACCTGTTTTCCTGATGGGGAAACTGGATGGTGAGACGCCAGAGCACACAAACAGCTAAGGGGTTCCCCGGCGCTGTGGAAAAGCCTCCCTCTAGTCTCCGCTCGAGATTTGGCAAAAGAGGAATTAAAGGCCGTGTCTGCTGGATGTGGATGGAGGCAGGAGGCTGCGCAGTGTCACTCATTCACGGGTTAAAAAACTCCTCTGCCTTAACCTACTTTACTGCAGAACCAGAGATCTTCTGAAATATGCCCAGCTCTAGCTGTAGCAGCTGTCATCAGTATAAATCATTAAATCATCCCAGTCCCATAAAATAGCGCACGGGTGTCTGTGCAGAGGTGCAAATGATTGCACAGAATGTGAGGCTGCCTCGTGGTGTGGCCAAACATGCCTCACATGTGCCCTCAATAGCAACAGATCTATGGGACCTGTGAAGTGATTTAATGCCATGAAGCTAACATAGTAGCATTTTAAAAAGTAACCAACATTTATTATTATTTGCCAGTGCATGGCGATGCTTCAGTTCACACCTCCTGTAGGATCTGAGTATGTGCTTACCATACACACTGCCGTTACACATCAGGAGCCAGGGAATCCACTGACAATGCTGGCTTGAAAATTTTGTACTAAAATATAACAACTCCCTTCCTCGTCTCAAAATAGAAAGAATGTAAGCCAAGATTTGCCAGTGGGCCATATGTCTTGTGCTGTTCGCAGACATACTGTGATTTTGTTTATGTCTAGGAAGTAGATTATGTGCTATTAGCTTCAGTGACGAATCTGTTCCCTTATAAGCATAACGAGGAAAGCTGAGGTGGAAGGGGTGGCGTTGCTCGCTGCGAGGTGAGCCCGTGTCTGTGGAGAGGGTCTGATGGGAGCGCAAGCAGCCTTCCCGGGGGCTGTTACGTGGAAAGAGAGGGAGATAAGGCAGATATCACAGATCTCCACAAAACTCTGTGGAGTGGCCGACGCTCCAGAGGGCTGTGCTGCTGTTCAGAGGGACCGAGACAGGTTGGAGAGTTGGGCAGAGAGGAACCTCATGAGCTTCAGCAAGGACAAGTGCAGGGTCCTGCACCTGGGGAGGAGTAACCCCAGACACCAGTACAGATTAGGGGTTGACCTGCTGGAAAGCAGCTCCATGGAGAGGGATTTGGGAGTCCTGGTTGACAAGTTAACCACGAGGCAGCAATGAGCCCTCGTGGGCAAGAAGACCAAAGGGATCTTGGCCTGCATGAGGAGGAGTGTTGCCAGCAGGGTGAGGGAGGGGATCCGGCCCCTCTGCTCAGCCCTGGTGAGGCCGCACCTGGAATACTGGGGGCAGTTCTGGGCTCCCCAGCACAAGAGGGACGTGGGGATTCTAGAGAGGGTCCAGTGTAGAGCAACAAAGATGATGAAGGGACTGGAGCATCTATCTGATGAGGAAAGACTAAGCGAGCTGGGCCTGTTTAGCCTGGAGAAGAGAAGACTGAGAGATCTGCTCAACATGTACAAATGCCTGCGGGGAGAACATAAAGAGGATGGGGCCAAACTCTTCTTGGTGGTGGACAGTGACAGAACAAAGGGAAATGGGTACAAATTGAACCCATCTCCATATGGGAACAGGCAATTCCATCTCCATATGAGGAAGGACTTCCTTCCTGTGCGGGTGCCAGAGCCCTGGCACAGGCTGCCCACAGAGGCTGTGGAGGCTCCTTCTCTGGAGACCTTCCCAACCCGCCTGGCTGCCGCCCTGTGCCCTGCGCTCTGGGTGTCCCTGCTGGAGCAGGGGGTTGGGCTGGATGATCTCTAGAGGTCCCTGCCAACCTCAACCATTTTGTGAATCTGTGTGAAGAATAAGAATTCTTCTAAGTAGAAGTCCTTTTTTTTTTCTTTATTCCCTTTGTTTTTCCTTATTCGCCCTCTATCCTAGATAAGGATTTATTTTCAATAGGAATCATCAACAAAACTAATTTCTCCAACTATTGGGGCCACATTCCCAGTCTTTTCTATAGGATAAATTAACAAACATCTTCTCCACGGAAAAGTGAATAAAAAGGAACATTAGTGGCTTTCCGTTCGTAACTTTCAATAAATGTGGGGAAGACCAAACTGTCTACCTACTTTTCATTGTACATTTGAACTTTAGGACCAATCCCTTAGCAAGGAAAAAGTCAACTCTCATCCCATACCTAAACTATAGTTTTCTCATTATTAGATTTCAATTAGTTTTAAACAGCTTAAACATATCACATCTCAATCCCAACTTACTCTCAACATATGGTTAGTAAAAAGTATGATGAAAAGAGAGACCTGAGAATCTGGAAACCTCTGGCATGAGTACTTCAGTTACACATGTAGCTGTAGTGAAAAGTGCTGGGAACTTAGGGAAACCACTGGGGGTTAATAATCCAATAGAGAACATGAAAGATTAGCTGGAAATTAGAGGCACTTTTCATATCTCTAATATAATTGAAGCAAGAAAACAGTTGGTGAACATGCCATTCACTTTTTAGACACATCACAGCTGTCCACGTTCTTGCCACATCACCCTGTTCAATTTTTACAGTTTTTAATATGAATATCAATCCCTCTTTTCATAAATGTAACCTATAAATGCCAGGAATCCCTTAGGAGTTTTCTGAGGCTTTATTTAATGCCCCGCAAGAAAGGATGTAAAAGAGACCTTTCTTTTGTAAAGTGATCCTATAATTCTGTTCAATATCCATCATTTTCAAGGCCAAGTAATCATATTTAATGGATCCTAAATTACATTCTGTCAGGCAAGGATTCCCTTGATAATATTAACCAGTACAGAGGACTGACACTTGGAGGGCTGAAACTAAGAGGTTTTTTATTGCCAGCAGCTTACAAGTGCTTTCCGTGGGGTGGCACTCACTAGCAGCGCCGTAGTTAAGGGTCAGTGTTTCCATTATGCCCTGTGCTTTCATGGGTTTTAACTTAGCCATAAATACTCACGTTGGTTTCTGCCAAAAGGCAATGCCTAAGGTGACCTGCAAGGGCTTTTTATCCTTTGCTTCTGTCTTCTCTCTTCTTTTTTTTTTTTTTTTTTGGTCTTGTTGTTTGGGGTACCAGGCCTGGATTACTCATGTCAGGGAGCAAAAGGAGCTGGATGCTCTGTAAGGAGAGGCCAGGAAGGAGCTCGAGGTGACACAGGGCTTGACCCTGCTGTACCCATGCGGGAAGGGCAGAGGGGTCCAGGGACGGTGGTCAGAGCCCCAGCAGTGCCAAGGTGGCCGGACAAGGCTGTTTTCACAGCTCTTTTCCCAGCAGCCCAAGCCAAGGTTATGCAGCTGCACCGTATCAGTGCTCACTCGAGCACAGGCAAGCCAAACCCCTCGGCGGCTGCACGCTGGGTCCTGGAAAATCTCTGCAATGTTGTTTTTCTAACTCATCTTTTGCTAGTTTTTTACATACTGTCTCCTTTCTTCTGCCGCCGCTTGCAAGAGTTGAGAGGAGCACTGTCCCGTCGAGGGCTTCGGGTCGAGTTAAGGTTTGTGTGGAGGGCGGGAGGCTGTGGTGGGTGCGAACGAGTCCAGCTGCGAAGGCAGAGGATGATGAGGAGGTGCGGATGGTGTGCCAGGAGCTGCTGTGGGGCGCTTTCACACACTAATTGGAAAGTGATGGTGCTGATATTTTAACAACGATGCTCCTTTCCCAAGTGTTCAGTAGGCACTGAAGCTGAACAAATATTTAATAAAAGCCATTTAATTTGATGAGTCAAACATTATCAAAACACTTTCCATCTCAATTGTTTAGCTTTCAGGAGGGATTGCTGTGGGAGGGCTCGGGCTATCACACTGCCTACCACCAGGGCCTGCACTGCGTTTGAGAATAAAAATGTGATCTTCTGTGGAGTCAAATGGAGAATAATTTCCTTATTAAACCTATTGACCCCAGCAGTAATGAGGAGTGGATTTCTCTGGCATTACTGGAATCCAGGAGCAATAACAGGATCTACTGAAAACTCGGTGTTGCGAATATATGTATATATTTTAAAGGCAGTAGGTTTAGATAGACTCTAAAGATCAGAGTAGCATTTTACAGTTTGTTTACTACAGACGTCTTTTTTTCACTACATTTAAAAGCTCATCTTCCAATTCTTCCTTTTGCAACCAGTCATAAGGGAGGGGTAAATATTATTAACTCTAATGGAAATCATTCATCTTCCATATCTAAACATTTTCATGGTCCAGTATAGAGGAAAACACAACTTTCAGATTTTCTCTCTGCTTCAGTTACTATCTGTAAAATGGAGACAGCAATCTTTTCCTGACCAAAATATGCTTTAAAATAAAATTCATCATTACTTGAGAAGTGCTCAAACAACGTGACATAGTGCCACAGTATTCCGGTGAGTAAACATACCTGCTGTGTGGAGAAAGTACAATAACTTCAGTCGATTTTACGGGAGTCGTGTTCCACAGAGGCAGCTAGGTAAAATGTCAAGTCAAAGCAATGCCAGTAGTTCTGTGTTCAAAGCTCTTTTTCTGCATCATTTCAAATAGCAAGCGAATCATCCAATAGAGATCCATCCCTCTCAACAAATATGCATTACCTTTTATCAGAAATTTGAGTTTCCATTTTTCTTTGGTAGTTGCTGCTAATTTTCATTCTTTTGTGCTAATAACCACAAATCGAGTTCCCACCCTTCCTTCTGATAGCTGCTTTACCCAGATGCTACAGAAGATAACAGAATAACCCAGACAGTCCTAGGAATGAAAATACCAGATGATCAGGGGCTTTCACAGTTTTTCCTGTCATCCCAAACAACTATATTTAGGAAAAGAAAGTATGCTTTCCCGAAAGAAATGCCTTTTTCACTTTTTTTTTTTTTTTTTTTTTTCTTAAGATGGAAGAGCAGTTTCTTCAAATTTACCTGTAGCTCATAGTTTGAAATGGTGACAGAAAGGAAACAATATCAAAGTGAGAAATGTTATGCAGAAATCTATGAATTTGGCCGTAACAAGCAAAATATACTCTCAAAATGTCACATAGAGCATAATGAAGAGAATTTGGGTCTCTGAAAAATTATCAGTCTATTTTGTAGCAGGTATTTTTAGAGATGAATGCTCCTATTGAATAGATTACATGACAGACAAAGTAAATAACTTCTTAAAAAATATTAGAGACAGAAGTTGAAGAAGCTGGAAGGAATAGCTGTGCAAACAGCTAAAGGAGACACTCTTGAATTTGGATAATGGTAGGAGAGAGAAAGGGAGATAAATGAAGCAGAGCCACCCCACCGTATCTCACAAACACCCTAGTTATCCTTGGTCAGAACTTGGCATTGGACACAAGTGAAATATCTTGAATAACGTCTGTAAAATTAATTTTCCCTGAAGGTTTATATGAAATCTTCTGGAGGTCATGATCTTGTGTATAGGCTTTGGGTGGGAAAGACCTTCAGAACTGTTTTGTCTGATTTGGAGTGATCAGGAAAGAATATTCTCTGCTGAGTGAAAAAGGCAAAAAGCTTATATATGCAAAAAGCATATATTTTATTTCTTCTGAATATCTTAGGCTGGTATCCTAACCAGCAATGCATTTATTTTATTGCAATTCAATTTTTCAAAAGTCAGTTACTCACTCCAAATAGAATGGACAACAAATGTGAAAAATTGCCACAGAAAGAGAAAGTGTTGCTGGCTGCTCAGCTCTCTTCTACTACACCTTCCCCAACCCCACATTTACCAGCTTTTGGCGCTTTACACAGCAGTCCATTTTATACATGTTTTCCTGATGAAAATCAATATGAAACTCTAATCTGAGCTGTAAGTAGTTGCTACACTGAGCAAAAAAGTTTGATACACTGAACTGCTCAATCAAATAAATAATTTAGGTAAGTGAGTCAATGGTGCTGAAAAGTAAGTCTTCATTAATGGACATCACTGAGAGAGCAAAGAAAGCAAAATGAATCATCAGTCCACTGCCTTTAATAATATGATTAAAGAAAAGAAGGTACTGAATTATTAAGAACAGTAGGCATGTAAAAGAAAAAAGAAAAGATCATAAAGTACCAGTTTGCTGAATGAAGAGGAACAGGATACTCTTGCTGTTCTTAGGGGTTTTGTTTTTCTTTTAAATTTTTAACTCTGAGAACTGACAATCATTTAGGCCTTCATTCTCCACCTAGCAAAGTCACAGGCATCTCCTCCTTCTCCTCAATTTCACATAAATCAATGATTTATGTGATTTACATATAAAAGTAGATTAATGACTGAATCTGGAGGAGGCCCCTGAAGTGGTATTAAAATCAAATCCTGTTCCTTCTGAAGCTAATAGCAAAACTCAGACAGACTGAATGAGGACAGAAACAATCTCCAGGATTTTGAAGCTAGAACAGGAAAAAAAACTTATAAAACTTATCAGGATTTTTCTTTTTAGAGAGAAATAATGAAAGAACACCCAAATTAATTCCATGAAAGAATAATATTTTAGGACCATAAGCAGTGCACTTTTGAGTTCACCTTCCAAATAACAACACCATACCAATTCCCTCAGATCCCTTTCACTGCCTCAAGAAAAGGCTCAACTTACTGCCCTGTTTTGTTCAATAATTTGTGTGTATCTTGCTCTTCATATACAAGCTCATACTGAACACTTAAATGGGATGTAGAGTTCAAAGATTTCTCATATGCTGGACTGGATTTTCTCTCACAGAGGATCTGATTCAGCTCTCTGGATGTAGAGAGCTGAGGCAATTATTCATTTAGATTTAGTTTTAGATTTGCAGCTCTTCAAAAGAATATTGTAACAGGCTGAGGTAAGTCCTTGCCCATGACATCTGTGCATAAAGATTTGCTCAGATTCACTTGGTTATCTAACTATGTGCTTTTTACATGCCATTAAAGCATGATGAAAGGGTATGCTGGGGATTCTGTATTTTAATTTGATTTGATCAGTTGTTAACTTTTATTTCTTCTGAATTGGACATTCTAATAGCAAGGATAGCCTCACTGGGTGTATTACAGAGACCTCTATTATTATTATTACTAAATTCCATCATTAAAAGACATGCATTTATTTTATTTGTACTCATAAAGTTACTTTACTATGCTTAATGAGAGTCTTTTCTGCCTAGCAATGTAGCTCTACTGCTATAACCATCATCCTTATCTCTCTGCCAAGGGCCCATTGTTTTGATGTCATTTTGCCATGTCATGTCTAAATGGGACTGTCAGCTCTCCTAGGCAGAAGAGAGAGCATTCTGCATGATTTTCATACTGTGAAAGTAATAAAATTGCACTCTGATCCAACTCCATATAAGCTACTGTACCCCCTTCTCCAATATTGAAAGCATTGAGCGAAACTGCAGCAACTGACTGCAGAAGGAATGGAAGAATATGATCACAGACAGACATGTGCTCAACATCTGACCAATGTGTCAGCGTTGTTTATCACATGATGTCTACATATCATATCTGTGAGAGCAGCTTAACTCTTTGAGCTGGCTACCAGAACAATCCCTCTATGCTCTGATCCTTATTTAAAAGACTAGAGAAACAGAATGTCATGTTTCAGTAGCTGAGTTGCCCTTGGATGCCTCGGTTAAACTTCAGGCTATGAGAAAGACCCTCTAGCTCTAAGCTGTTATTTAAGACTACATTCGGACAATAGAATATGTTGCTTAAGACACGGCAGGCAGAGGTTGGTAAACTAGAGTGATAGTTGTGGTACTGAATACTCTGTACGACACAGTATTGTATGGTGTAAATCATCCCAGTTTCCAGAATGAGTGGGAATGGAGGAGGTGCCTTGGTTGCTACCTGCTTATTATCTCTCTCTGTGAAGAAGCAATGGTCCATCCAGTAGAGCTGTCGGGAGACAGGTCAGGACAAGCACAAGGATGTGGTGATCTTGTTTGCAGAAGTGCTTCATGTGGAAAAGACAGTAGATGTAAACTGCTGTATAGTAGTTAGAAACATGAAATTCCTGTCACTGACCAGGACCCAGCAGACTGTAGTCCCAGGCTCATCAGGAGTAGGATGTGTCTCACAGCAGCTGCTCCTTCTACTTCTTCCCTGGTTACATATGTGGCCAAGGAGTTTAAGGTCTTAGTCACATCAACCCAATGACAGCATTTCATGCCAAACATGTTTTCTCCACATGAATCCTCTTTCCCAGAACATGGGAAATACAAAAATCTCCAAGGTATAACTGGATGGCAGACGTCCACAGGGCTATATAGAAGACTAAAGACTCTTACATCACCACTTTGCCAGAGCTGGAGGAAAACTGCTGAATAAATCTCACACATTTGGCATTTATGGCAAGTTTTCATATTGGCAAACCATGTTTATTATCTGTCTCAAGGAAAAAACTTTTCTTAATGTTTATGTTTTAAGATAATTTTAACCCAGTGTGGGGTAAACTTTGACATCCAGATTTTGGATTCCATTATATCAGTTCCACTTCAGTTTAGTTCACTGGACTTATTTTGCAGTCTACAGGTAAGACTTCAAGAGTACACATTTCTAACTTTCTCCTATCTTGAAATTAATGGGTGGAAAATCAATACCTTTTCCTATGTACCTTCATACCTAGTAATTTATGTGGCTGCTCTGCTGCAGGTGGTTACCATTAATTTCAAAGTGTTTATGTTTGTATGAAATCAGTGTGCTGACCAGGGGAGACCCAGGTTTTGAAATCCATTCTGAATACACCTACTTATACTTGGACTTTCATTTTGTCAAACACTAGTGAAATAAAATAATAATAAATAATGATCTCTGCCTATTTCAAAGGCACAAGAAGGATGCAGCGACAATAGAGTTTGTCAGCTACTATATCTCTTCACCTATTAAACAGAACAGTATCTTGACAGACAGTGGTATGATTGCACTTACCAGCAAACACTAAGGCAAAAAGAACAGCTAATTAAGACTGACATAAAAACCCCAGTAACATGCCGTGTTCCGGCATGTCCAAAGCACTTAAATTCACAATGCAGGTGACATGGTGACAAGTGTTGGTTTCACCCAATTCAGGTGAGGAAAAGAACAGAAAGCAGGGAAGCAAAAAACCGTGAGAAAAGGAATCACGGGGAACTAAATGTCCTTGCGTCATCTCTATCTTTCTCCTTTAAAAGAACTTTTCAGAGAGTCTTAACAAGCAATATATAATTGGACATAACATAATCTTGTACTTAAAGAGATTACAATGAAAGATAATATCATTTATGCACTTTGAGGATATTTTGCAGCATCTAATAAAAAAAAGACATCAGTAATAATATTACAGATTTTTTTCTTTTTTCCTTTGACAGACATCTTAGTTATAGGAATAATCATTTGTCTAGAGGTGGATCTCTTAACAGAAATATATCCAGACATCTGCTTATTTATATGTCACTGAATCAATAATTTTTGTAGAAAAATGATGCCCTGTGTTGCAATTCTGAAAATGGGTTAAGAGCTGAATTTACCCTAATCATTTGTTAGAGGCTCTACAGAATGCTAACTTAGTAGCTATTAGATGGTGGAAGCTGTTCTGGACTAGCATCCCGAAGCGAATATAGTAAAGTCACCAAAAGCAGGATGTTATTGAAAAATCATCTTAAACTCTGCGGTCAACTCACGGTTTTTGAGAAAGCTCAGAAAAGTGCCTAAAGCAGCTGTGCATCCAGTGATAAAAAGCCTTTCAGCTGAATCACTGATCTCCTTTTGAAATCTTTAGCTATTCTGTGGGCTGCAAGACCAAAAGAAAGATGGATACGTTATATGAATCTATGAATAAACAGCAGATCCCAGCTTTTAAAATTTTTTTAAAAAGTTTTGGGGACTTTTAAAAAGTCCCCAAATCTCTTTGGGGTCCTCGTTTATACACATAAGCCACAATATTATATGAAAAATAATTCAGAAGGGGAGATGGTTAAGGGGCTATAGCAACCTCAGTTTCCAGAGCCTGCTCATCCAAAGTTAAAGCTGTCTGGTTATCAGCTTCATCATTTCACCCAAAGGAAAGCTGACAGCTTCTAGATAATCTACTCTTGAGGTCTCCCTTTAGAGAGCACTCTCCCCCTGGAGCCTGGCGCGCAGCTCTTGGCAGTTACAGCTGGATCAAAACCTGGACACAGAGCTGTCTCCATTAGCCCTTCCCACCAAGTATTTCAGTAAGTTCTAAAAGCCTGGTTTTACTAGGCTCTAGGCTCAATGATAACATCTTTTTTTTTTTTTCCTACAGTATTTGATTAAAAAAAAAAACAAAACCACTTCTGCTTAACCTTATCACAGTTCCTTCATCAAGTGTCCTCTCCACAGCGGTGTTTTTCTCCTCCAGCCCATTTCCAGTGACACAAATGTTACCTGGATTCAGCTTTGTCCATAGCCCTCAAACACAGTCAAAGTAGAACAAATATTCATGACAAAAAGGCACTAATCCAAGACTTGGAATTACTTTAGCAATTCCAGATGCTCTGGACTTCTACATTTTTAAGCCTTGGAAAACAGGGATGCAACTGGAATAATTTTTGACACCTAGTTCTCACATCTGCAGTACTGACTGGGAAAAATATTCTAGAAAACAAGCGCCAAGGAGGTAGTGTGAGTAGGTGCCTCCGTGTGTGTGTCTTGGGAATGGGTAGGATATTAATCTCTTAGTAAAAGTATTCTCATTCCTTTAGGGACAAGCTGATGTAAACAATATACAAAAATGG
The DNA here is from genome assembly GCA_013398735.1 of Nothocercus julius. Classification (NCBI taxonomy): domain Eukaryota; kingdom Metazoa; phylum Chordata; class Aves; order Tinamiformes; family Tinamidae; genus Nothocercus; species Nothocercus julius. Next base: position 18,778,603 of record VZSV01000001.1, on the reverse strand, counting down.
CCAAAAAAATGGAAAGCAGACGTTAGACTATTATTGGAAATATTCCTGCATTTTTTATTCTCTTTACCAAGATACTCAATGTGCCATGCTGTGCATGGCTTAATTTCTACATCATGTTTTCCTAAATGAAGAATTTCAAGCTCAGTGGTATTTTGTGATGTGAATAAACTTCTACTAAAAAAGACAAAGGCCACCGACTGTGACACTAGTGACTATGGCACCTGCGACCTTCCTGTCTTTCTCATTGCAGACTGGAAATTAATGCGGTACTTTAAATATATGAGATTGCTTAAATCACACTGAGCCTTCCTCAGGGGAATGTTAAACAAACAGAGAACCTGTTAACATAACATTTATCAGAACACACACTGGCAGAAACACAGACTCAGAGATTTTGAATAAATCACAAAGCTGTTTCCCTCTCTCTGTTTTCATTTTTTTTTTCAGAGGACAGATGATATGGACAGATGAGTGTCTTAAGTGATCATAAGTCATAAAAATCTTATAAATGTCAGATTAATAAGAGGACATACATATCCCAGTAAAACTGTACAATGTGATCAATTTGTACTCGTTATTTATAAATATTTTAGAGTATTTATATTTAGTTGCTACGTAAGACAATAGTAGCTAAGCTGTGTCTGTTCCAGACAATGCTGAAGGAGTTTGGAGCTCGTCCATCATCTAATATTATAGTAATTTCCATCTTTTGAATGTGTCTCAAATGGAATAAAACTGTCCAATCATGCTGTGCAACAATATTTTCTCAAATGTGCATCAACTCTTTTGGAGACCTGTTAATTTATTTTCTACATTTTTAAGGGCTTTTCCAGAGGGAGGAAGTTGGAAAAAACTAAAGGGGAAGGAAAAGAAACTTGTCCAAATATTTTACAATTCACTCAAAATCTAGTTAAGTGCTGAGTCTCTGTCACGTTTTGTGACTATATTTCAAACCCCTGTTTGAAAACATGTGCTGCTCTAACTCCTGCATAAGTTTCTGCGGTGCCAAACTCCTACTCCATCTTTAATGAAGTCACACATATTTGTTCCATGTTGTCATTTACCCTAAAACACCTGGGGGGACTGCAAAACAGAAAGCACAAGAATCACAAATTATTACTCTTTTGCATAGCATGATATATACATTTAAATCCCCCTGACAGCATAACAGTGCTCCTTAAAGGACAGCCTCTTCCATTTCTCCATTTCTGCTTCTGGAAATGGAGGCTAAACAATTTCTAAGCAAATAATACAACCTGGTGTAAGACACCCAGTATATAATGATGTACTGAAGATATTTATGAAGCTCCCTTAAATCTTGATAATAAGACAGTCCAGATCATTCTAATGATTTATTTGTTGCTTAAAAGGAGAAGGGAGTCAAAAGACCCAGCAACCCAGTGCAGCATCTCAGGACTGTGTGAATCTGGAAGGAAGTAGTAGCTATTTTGCAGTGTCTCCTGAGTCTCTTTTCCAGCCCTACCTGGAGTCAAGAGCACTGCGGAAACACTTCTGCCGGAATCAAGCAGCTGTAGATCAAATCAGAGCTTTACAGGGACTTATTGGTAGGTTAATGATATGCAAAGCTAACCTTCCATTGTCTTCAAATGCTTCAGGATCAGTTAAATTGCAGTTCCACAGGGAGAGGAAGATGGAAGTGTGAAAGCAAGAGCCTGATTCATGAAAAAGTTACAGACCATTTACATAGGAAAGGAATGCCTGAAAATCCTCAACCGCAAGCCTGTGTGATTTGCTAAATTCCTTTTCCCTGTGTAATTGGTTAACTGCACTTGAAAGGTGCAGATTCAAGTTAACTGCACTTCAAAGGTGCAGAGTTCCAGGTACTCTGGAAGCCAGAGGTGGGGGAAAACAGCTGAAATTGGTGTTAAGCACTGCAGCCTGCTAAAGATTTGTGCCCAGCAGACAAACACAAGGGTAACTGTGCTGAAGATATGAAAGATTTTTGAAGTTCAGTGCATTGTCTTCCCCATGATCACAAAGATTGGAGTTTTCTGCTATACAGGCACGGGAAGCACTGCTATACTGGAACATGCTACTTTCGACAGTAATCTCAAGATATTAACAACCTTTGGGGAACAAAATCAGGCTGTTGAGCTCCATAGTCAAAGGAAGATGCACTGAGGCTAAACCCTCACAGCATAACTGAAAATATTCACTCCTTGTTACTGTTCTTTCTTCAGCATCCCTTCTTTTGCTACCCTCAGAGCACTTGCAGCTAAGAGGGCAAGTGCTTCTCCTGCTCTGCTGTTCCATTCAAACTGGAACTTTTTATCCTTTGCTGTGGGGCCCCCAAACTCTTGAAAACTGCCTTAGAGTCAGGGTTCTGGCTCAGAAGCATTGGTCAGAAAGGATTAAATACTTCTTTGATCTGGAGGGAACTTCCTACCAATACTTTGTAAGTGTAGCTTTCAGTGCATAAGGAGAAGACTGAAGAGTGTGGCCGGGAACACATTCTGAATAGGAAAAGTAGGATCCTGGAATTAATTCTGATTCCCTATCATTTTACCAGGGAATTTCCTTACTCACATTACAGGCAAAACTGTGTTAACACCATGTTAGGGAAAAGATGTTTTCTGTTTCGAGCAGATTCTGAGCAGACAAACTGACGAGAAGCGATTGGGAAGGGCGCTAGTGTCTAGGGCCTTATCAAAATTTACCTGAGACTACAACTTCTTTCAACTGCCCATCAGGGTGAATTCAATGGCTAAAGAAAACACAGACAGAAAAGTAAGACAGAAGGGTAAAGGAAAGGGAAAATAAGAAATACAGAAAGTTACTTTGACAAATAAGTAACAAAAATAAAGGAGTTCATGTCATCTCTGCTAAAACTATACAAATTGTCAAGGTGAAATATTAAGCAAATATAGAGAAAAAGAAAGGATGTGGATTAATTTATGCCAATGCCAATGCATGGGCTGTGCTGGAGGCCAAATAAGGACTTTAAGCTGAATGGACTCTGTGTGGACTGACAGGACACAGGACAACCAAATCTGGACATGTCCTGGGGAGCATTGAAAGGATTGAGCTGGCATCTGTGAGAAACAGGAGGGAGAGAATGAGCTGAAGTTTGTAGGATGGGCTGGCATGGTACAATAAATGTCTGCACATCTCAAACAAACAGTTTGGTTGTATTTATGATTTAGAAGATGAAAAATAAGCTTCTGTTACCCTTGTTTTGCTTAGCAACAGCAACATGAGTACTCAGCTGGGACTGTCAATTGCTCAGCTCATTAAAATATTAAGAGGGAACACATCTTATCAGAGCTCTGAGCCTGCAGAGCTGCCAAAATGCCTTCCCAGGACCCAGGGAAGCAGCGCTGAGACTTCTTTTCTCTTTTACTCCTTACTGTCATCACTGTCGGAACAGACCTGCTTCGTACAGTTATTTTTCACTAGCTGCCTTTTTTGTGCCTGAAGTAAGGAGGCCTCTGCTATACTCACTCCTAAAATCTGAGCTTAACTAGTATCACTGGGGAAAGAGCTCAAAATGAAAGAGTGAAAGCACAGATTTCAAAATGTGATTATTTACATTTCACTGAATACCTATTGCAGACTCCCATACATAACTTAAATGGCCTGCCCTCTATTTATAAAGTGAGGAACAATAGGTAAAAAAGAAATGAATCCCCATATTTTCTTCCTTTCCTTCTTCCCTTCCCTGCAATGTACTTACTGTGGTTTCTTCTCTTCTTTATCCTCTTCCCATGTCCCCTTCGTCTCCTCTCATTTTCTTCATTTTTATTAATTTTATTAATTTATTTCTCTTTCTCACCCTTCCTCTTTTCTCAGCTTCCTGCCTAGTTTCATTCTGGAGCTCCTGGTGATCATAGGTGGTTTGTCTGGGCAAACCACACCATTTCAGGTTATCCTGATGCAGTTGTCCTGTAGGTGCCAGCCCAGCCATCCTCCAGTTTTGGGGCCAGGGCACTTACCTCTTTCTCCGCTGGATGTCTCACCAACAGGCTGAATGCTCCCTTGTTTTGAAAGGCCAAGATTTCTCTGAAACCATCTGCTTTGAGTATCCTAATGTTCATAAAATCCTTTGCAGTATCCTAAGGCAATACCAGGCTTAGCCCTTGATCGCTCTGGCCACAGCTGGCCAATATGTATAACCCCACATGTAAAGGTAAGTGCACACAGTCTAATATCAGCACTGAGCATATGCTAAGTACCTTCCTGAATCGGGGTTTTGATCAGCAGTTTTAATGTGCTTTAGGGAATCAGTTCTTCCTGTTAAATCAGTATTAGAACAGTATTAACTCAATGTCAGTTGTGGTATCTCTCAGTGAAAAGCAGGATTTGTTAAGCAAATGTGAGTGTTGATGCTGGTCGGGTACAGCATACGTCAGAACCATGGCACAAGCAATCCTTTGTGCTGAAGACTTTGTCCTTGATCTATCAAAGACAGAGAGGACAGGCACAGAGAGGGAAATCATTCTCTTTTTCATTTGTGTAATTATCTATTGGCCCATGCCTGGAAGGGAAGACAAATGTTTAAAGGTATTTGAAAAATATAACTAAAACAAATTCAGGAAAATAACCTTTCACTAACAAGTATATTTTGAAGTTTTTTTTTTTTTTTTTTACCTTTTTTTTTTTTTTTCTTTTTAGAAAACGTATTTTTTCTAGTCCTCTGCAATTTCTGTCAATGGCTGAGCAACAACATAACCAGCTCTTACCATCATGCCCTACATTATTTTACTGTGTACCTTTGTCACCTCCCTGCTTCCAGCTGCCAACTTCTTCTTATATTATTAGCTCCGTGTGGCAACAACTGTCTCTTCCTGTGGTGGAAGGTTATAACCATCTTCCTGGATGGTTATAACATCCAGGCATTTACTAGTCCCACGGGTTTGCTCCTCCTCTCCTGTCTGTAAATAAAGTGTAAAAGTTATGAAAAAGCAAACTGCAAAAGAAAAGCATATGTACAGAGGCACAAAATTTCTCCCATAAACTTGAAAACGATAATATGAGGATGAATAATGTGTTTTGACACTTAAGGCAGACAACAGAATTATGTATTACTTTGGATACTAGTCCTCAATGTGCTCTGACTTGTGGCCTGATCTAGAGCCACAAGAAAGGACATTGACACTTGCCATTATTGGAAGTTTTAGTCCATAGTCCCCAGAATACATCACGCATTTTCCAGGAGCCCTGATGATACACTAGGAATAGTAATGCTCCTTAGTGCAGAGGAGGAGGAGGGAGCGATGTAGGGGAGGCAGACCAAGAAGACCCTTGTACAGCTGCGCTTCAGCCGTTCGGAGGTGCAGCTCTGGGCGGCCCTGTGCTCAGATGGAGGCAAATTCGCCCCTTTTTTTGTGCCCCATGGTGTACCACTGGCTGCTGCATTGTGCACGGTGTCCTCCAGGCCGGGTTTGGAGCAAGGTGCAACCTGGCTTAGGTGGGTATGCAAGAAAAGGATTTGTGACTATGAATTTTGAATAAAACATGTCACTGTCCTTGAGCCGAGAGCTGGAGACTTGCGTCTCTCCCTCAGTAGTTTCCACTAGTGAACGTTATAAGGCTCTGCTATGCCCTGCCTGTTAGTGCTGCCTTAAATACTACTGTTTTTTCAGGCCCGGAGATTCAATGGCTGCTCATTCGGGAATTTCAGCGATGGCGAGGATGACCTGCTCTTGTTTGCACACCTCTGAATCCCTCCGAAGCAGGCATACCTTCAGGAAAGCGTCCTCTTCCAGGTGCGAGCGGCCCTACGCGCACCGGGACGCCTCCGAGTCCCAGCCTGGCCCTTGGGTGCCGCGTCCCAGCGCGCCGGCGCCGGGGCCGCTCCGGCAGCCGGCCGCCTTCGAGGGCCGCGCGAGCGCCGCGTCACGAAATGCTCGTTTTTTTTTTTTTTTCCCAGAAAGAAAACAGCTGTTTACTTTATTTTATTTGAGCGATGGCATGGATTTTAATTCAGCAAAGATGTGATGTATGTTGGTAAATTGCGAGCGTGTGTAGGTGGGTGTGTTCGTGGGTGTAGGAAGCATATGGGAGATACTGCCGCCTGAAAAAGCAACCCGCAGAGGGGTTTGGGAAGGTATGAGATGCAGCAGACTTCTACACACATTTAAACCCTCCTTTTGGCAATGGTTCATGCTACAACTTTTCTCCCTCCTGCCCACTTAGTTGATAAATTATACGTGGACCCCTGTATATATTTGCTGTGAATGTAGTTCCTTTATTTACAGTTCCAGGAGTGAAAAAGTAACACAAGAGTAACACAAAAGCAAGTCTGCACCCCGGAAAGTCACCGAGCAGGGCTTTGCATCTGGTTGTTTGCTGTACACCAGGCTTCAGACGTTAACCAGGAGTTAATAGGGCACCCCCTTTTTTTTTGCACAATATTGCAAATAATGGTACGGGAACTAATTCCCAGGACGTCAGGCGCCCCTCGGAAAGGTACTTCTGCATCCAGGGAGCACTACGTGCACAACAGCTGCGCTGGGAGGCACTACTGACCTCGGAGGTGGCGCTTTCAGTTCCAAGCAGCAGCTTTTTCCCAGGATTTGCTGTGAGCTGGGAGCAGCGAGGGAAAGGCGAAAGGCAAGGCCTAGCCGGGCTCGGCCGTGTGGCGGCAGCATTGCCCGCCGAATGGAGCAGGACACGGACGCGAGGAGAAGCAGAGCCGAGGGAACCGGCGGACAAGCCTGGGATAACACAGGCTTCTGGGGGCAAGCAGAGAGGCGGAAAGGCAGGAAAAGAGAGGGGAAGGAGAAGCCCCTTCACGGGCTTCCCTGGGCTCTGCTGCAGCTCTCCCTGCGCTGCTGTGTAGTAAAAACCGTCTCCATCTCCTTCAAGGCAGCAGTGCGAAAGTGAAAGAATCAGGTCCCCCGCACGGCCGTTACTTGGGAACACCTAAAAAGAATTTCAGCAGGGCATTGAGCTTGCCAGGTGTCCGGCCTAGGTACTGCCCACGTGAAACCTCAGGCCTAGCGCTGCGCCGGGAGGCAGCTCCCGAGCGCTGGCGGCTCCGTGCTCGGCGAGCGGGCCGGGATCCAGCGGCACCCGGCACGGCGGCTCCCGGCACGGCCGGGCCAGCGGGGTCCTCTCGGGCAGCTCCTTCGGGAGGAGGGAGCCGGGGAACCGCGAGGCCTTTGCTAAGGCCTTGTGCCCCTCATCGAACCTGCCGCTTATTTGTGAGGTCCGCGCTCGTGAGCGTTGGAAAACAGAGCTCAAGCTACCGAGTCATGAAACATCTCCACCTGAAAAATATTTTGTCAAAAGTCACACTTACGTGACTCGGGAGCGTAAATTTTCCTCAAAGTCAAAATAAGAATGATGTTCCTGGTCACTTACGTGTTTTTGAAAAATGTACCTAAAAGTCTTAGATTTGGCAATGGCAGCAGAAGCTGTTTCAGTACTGAGTCGCACTGCTTGGGAGAGGAATAAGACCCGAGTAAAGGCAGGGAAGACTTGCTCTCCTCAGGGCAGACCAAAAGCTGTCGGATGTTCACAGTTTATATTTCAGGAGATACCTGACATAAAGGGGGCTAATGTCAAAGCTCTGCTTCTTTCTGTGTGCCTGCTTTTGGTCCTAATCCTAATTTGGATACTTAAGGTCTTTAAAAGTCACTTGGCCAAAGAAAAACTGATGTCAGGCTTTCATTTTTTTTTGAGCAGTGGCTGGACGGCACAAGTCGGTATCAGGGAAAAATCAAAATCCAAAAGGATGAACACAAAAGGGACACAAAAGGGGAAACAAAAAAAAAAAAAAAGAAAAAAAGAAAAAGGAGAAAGGAGAGAATAGAAACACAGGGGCAACAAAGGAAAGAAAGGGGTTGTTGAAGACCAAAGAGCAGAGTGGCACACAACAGCATTGGGTGGAAAACATCAAAGAAATTCCTCGACTTCCAGTTTCTGCAAAGAGGTGATTACCTGAGAATCCCAGTATTGCTAAAACCAGTATTTGTTGTTTTTGAGGATATAGAGAAAATCGTGAAATTGTGAAACAAGAGTAGCTCCAAAAGTCAAGCTATGCCCGAGCTATGTCCTGCTGCATGCTGCATGTACTGCAGAGAGAAACATCTAGGCAGGGGCTCCGCACAGCGGCCGTGCGCAGGCGGAGGAGGCGGCAGCCTGGGCAGCTCCCGCCCGCTGGGCCGCCCGCAGCGGCAGTCGCAGCCGCGTGCCGTGCCGCGGCCTGCTCGGTGCGCAAGGAAGCTCGTAAAAGACTCCCACAAAGTTGGCCATCCTTTAAAAAATCTCTGTACTTGACAGCGGAATCTGCACTCAGAATGGTCTACCTCAGCTAAGCCATTAAGAGCCTAAACAGCACTGAGTATGTTCTCCTTTCCAATAGCATCTAACACTTGCAGAATGTCTCGTTATACACCTACCAGTGCTTGCAAGAAAACCTTCACAAAATACTAATCCATTACTGTTGTCCTCATTTTGATGGGAAGAGGTTGTAAATATACAACATATGACCACAGCAAAGTTCAATGCCAGCATTAGAATTTAAGAGTTCTTGCTCCTCAAGTCTACAGTCACATCCAGGAACTCTACTAACACTAGAGATTAAGGGCTATTTTCTTCCTTGATTTACCCTGTCTCAAGAATCATAGAAAAAAATTTTTTATATAGAAGCTGGACGTCTGACCAAACATTCTAAGAGACAAAAATTTCATCGAAATCTGCGACAGAAAGGTTTCCATGGTCCAAGGCTTTCTGGTCATTTCTGAAAGAAAAATAATATATATATATATATATGAATAGAAATTATGACCTTTTCAATCAGTAAATGAACACTTTGACATGATTCCTTTCTGGAAAAAAACCACCACCACTACCACCATCACCAAAAAAAAAAAACAAAAAAAACAAAAACCACACACACACAAAAAAACCCCAAGCCCCCGCCCACCCTGTAAAGTGTTTTATTTTCATTCAAATAGGAAATAAATAAAAATTTCAAATCCTGATAGTTGTCGTGAAGTGTAATTGAAGGCCTTTGGCTAGCTCTGCTTATACCTTTGAAATCACTTTGTGACACATATCAAAAAGTTTGACCACCCCTGATATATGTATATATTAGAGTGTGCACTCAGTGTTTGAAATACAGAGTATGAAATTGCTCACAGCACATTAAGAATGCTCAGCAACGTGCAATTTTAAGGTTGCACTTTATGCTGTAAGACACATTGTGCAGTTAGCAATTTTTTTTCTCTCACTAAGCACACATTATTTGAGTTTTCTAGTTGAGCATTCACCTAAAAGAATCTTTGCTTTTTTTAAAGAGGGCCATAAATTATCATCAAAGACCGGGGTCTCAAATCAGCTGTTATTTGAACACTGCCTTCTTCTTTTGAAAGTCCTATATCATCCTTACATCAATATTCTTTATAGCAAGGCATGAATTTAAAGGATATAAAACCTACAAGCCCAATTAAAGAGGCATTACATACAAATTGCACACCCTGTGAATGTAGGTTTTTCTTTTGCTTTTCATAGTATTTTTATCTTGCAGCTTTTCTTGCATGTGTGTGTGTGTCTATGTTTGACCTTTCTTCATTTCCTTCAAAGACTTCCAAAGGTGACCGCTTTTCATCCATTTTGCCCCAAATAAACAGTGATAGCTGCCTCCCTTTTACTGCAGTCCCTCCTGCCTTTCCTCTGCTGGGTGCTGATGTCCACCTGTGCTTTAAAAGGGGAGCAAAACAGCACTGGGGAGTACCTGCCAAAGAGAAAGTTGCACAGTGGTGGGACTGTGCGAACGTGTGACTGAGAGAGAAATCAAATAAAACCCAGCGCTGAAAAAATAATTTACTGTATGTAGCACAGAAGAAAAATCATGATGAAGTCCTAAGCTAACTCACATAATGCTTTCAGGAATCAGAAAAATGACACTGTCAAAACACAACATTAGTTCTCAGAAGCCTCCAGGCAAAATTTTATTTATTTAAAGTTAGCTCCTATTTTAATAACAAAAAAGTGGCAGCATATTCTACATCAAAGAAGAAACTTTTCCTAATGTTTCCATTCCTCTTGTGAAGTGCCGGAGCTGAAGCAGTGGAGCTGTCGTTCTCTAAATAATTACGTGAGTGGCAGGATCTCAACCTGAGAGAGCTTTTTGTCTGCATTGGGGATTGCAGTATGAAGAGAATCACATTTGGCTTGCCTAATCTGAGCGGCAATACCGCGTATTCTGACTTTTGGTATTTAAATAGTCTTCTAGCATTAAATGGGATCCACGACAACAGAGCAGAAAGGCTGGATCAGGATGTGGGTGCACGGCAGAGCTGTGATGCAGGAGGAGCACAGAGCGGGGCCTCGTGCGCGGGCTGCAGGGCTCGCGTTGAGTCCCGTGAGCCGCAGCGTCCCTTGCCGGACCCCCGCGGAGGGTCCCCTTCCCGCGCGGAAGTGGCGGCTCCTGCTGCCTCTCACCTTCCTTCTGGGCACCCTCATGTTCAGAAGCCCAAGCAAGGCACGTTGCTGGAGGGCTCCGAGCAGTCTGCATTTCATACCTTGTTGAAAGAATGAGGAGACATTTTTAAATGCATTTCTCTATCTCTGTTTGTTCCTAACAGTTTTTTGTACATTAATCTTCTATAGTTACAGCTAGCCAGGGTAAAAAGACAGGCCAAGCTCCATCCTACAAATAAAGAATGGTCCCCTTAGGTCCCAGCCCTTTTGTTTGCCTTTTTAGCTTTTTTTCATGTCTGGTTCCTACAAAGACTATTCTTTTGGCACTGACTTCTTTCCCAGGTTCTTCTTCTATTATTTCATACCATTTAACACCCCCCGCTTTGAACCTTAGCAGATCCAGCTCTGGAGCTGCAGGAATCTGGTTCAGTTACAAAAGATGCCGCATTTGCATGTATCTGGGTCTCCTTGCAGACTGGTTGGAGCTGTGTGGGAGTAGGCCTGAACTTTGTCGCATCGAGAGAAACCCTGCGGCTGAGAAATGTAATTCTTCCTTCTGGCCCCCTATTCTTCTGTAAGCCGCTAAATAAGCTGCTACCGAGGCTGCTGCTGCTGCCCAGAAGAGAAGCTGAGGCCGTGCTCATCAGGAAGGCACCTAAAGCCCTAATTCAGCATCACAGCTTGACAACATCAGGCTCAAAGCAGCAGTGTCTTTTAAAGCGGGCACCTGGCAGTCTGTGGTGTGCTCAGCAATACTGTACGGATGTGCCAGCATTGAGAACCGTCAACAGTTGCCAATAACAGGAACTGCAAGTCAATGAAAACTGTCTGGCAGAGCCCGAAGGAGGGATGTGCCCCCTCCACCATGCCCCTTCCTCAGCGGGAGTTGCGGAAAGTAAGAGGACTAAGGGTGGCTCCTCCACGGGGACGGCAGCGGAGCGACCGCCGAGCACCCGCCCTCGGCGACTCTGCCCCGCTCACGGCTTGTGGAGCGCTTTGGGATCATCCGCGATGATGCACGCTGGAAAACGTGCCATTCGTGTTTCTAGACCTGTTATATGGACTCCCCTCCTCTGTGACTGCTGCAGGTAGCGTATCGGGAGAAAATCTTTCCAGGCTGTACGCGTGCAAATTGGTACCTGGGATCCCATTCATTATGGTTTCCACTGCTGCATCATTTTCACACTCTTGAGCACTCCTCACTCAGTCTAAACTTCCTGAAAACTGGAAAAACAACAAGTGAGATGATATGACCTGTTGTCACAGAGTCACAGAATGGTTGAGGTTGGAAGGGACCTCTAGAGATCATCTAGTCCAACGCTCTGCTCCAGCAGGGACACCCAAGGCACGGGGCACAGGGTGGCAGCCAGGCGGGTTTAAGCACATCCTGTTTTGATTGTGAACGAGTCTTGCCAAATGGGTTAAATTATGCAAACTATTTCAAAATGCTTTAGAATTAAGTGGCACAATAGCAACATGATAGGAAAAACAAGATGAGCAGACCTATCTCACAGAATGGTTTTCAATGAAAGGGAAAATCAGGACAATGGAAAGGAGACTGCTACCAGTGGCATATACTGGGAGAAGAATGCTCTGAACAACCTGACTCTTTCGGAGAAAAAAGAGATAGTGCTCTAAAAATGAGGAAGGCAAGAAACCACACACAAAACCTATCCATGAATTAATCCAACAAAAGTTGAAGCCAAGAAACTGTGAGCAGTGAGTCATGAGTAAAAGGGCACTTGCATGTAACATACGGGTTCAGTTCACAGGTACCCAGTCTGGTTTTTAAAATTAAAATTTAAAATATGTCAAAAATATTCAGTGTTCAGATGAAAGTTGAAAAAAAAAAATCAAGATCTCAAGTCTGCATTTTGAATGCTTGGCTAATACATCAACACAGGCTGGCTTGCCAAAAATATTAAAATACAACTGAAGACATCATAAATTAGTAAATTGTCAAGTATTCTTAATACGTATTCCCAATGCCAGACATATTTATAATAGTAAAAGCAGGTTACTTAAATGATAAGTGCCAGTTAGCACTCGGAGAGATCAGGGTGGTTTTACTTTAACACGCAGTATAAACTGTGTTTGCTTCAGCAAACCCATTCCGAAAGAAGTGACAAAGATTTAACTTGGACACATGAAAAGTTTCTGTTTTAGGATTTCAGTGTTCATTTGGAGAACTATTATACCATACAGTATAAAGCTTTTATTAAATCAATGCATTCATTTATTTGAAATAAAAGTTTTATTCAATCACTGTATTTTGATAGACTAGACTACTGCACATAGACAGGAGATAATGGATTGAGCAGAATGTCCTTGAAGGAGAAGAGCTGCTTCACATCACCTCTCTAATACTCAGGAGACCTTCTGCTTCCAGCGCCTGCTGGATTTCTGAAAGCTAGGAGGAAAGATGCACCAAAGCTACCTGGTGTAACAAATCAGCTCCTGAATCACCTAACTATAAAACTTGCAAGGAAAAAAAATTAAATAATGTCTGCTTAAAATATCTCAATGTCATTTTTAAACCTATTTAGGATGATGAGCTCTGGTGGCTTTATGGCAGCTTAGTCATGTGCATTGCCAAGGCTCACTAGCCATTACCAGGTTTTGAAATGAGTAAAACACAAAGTTATTAAATCAGTTTTTGCCTTGCAGTCCCATTTGGTCAGATCACTATAACAAGCTTTCAAGCAATTAAAAGAAATGATATATGGAGATTTTTAAAGGAGGCAAAAGACATAATTTCACTGACACAGAAATCTATAACAGGAAATAGATTCTTTTGGGGAAAAAAAAAAAAAAAGGACGTTCTAACGTCTAAAAGCCACGTTCTAACACTTGTTACAGCAGAGAAAGGATCAAAACCTTGGTTTACATTTTAAAAGACATTTTTACAGGCATTACATAGCTTTGCTGTATTTTGGGTGCTGGAACCTAGATTAACACACTTTTTGTGTCATAATACACATAGAAAACATTTCCCTGCAGGCTTAGCAAAGATCAAAGAAACAAAGGAATTTGTATTTTCATTTTCTCAAATCCAATGCCTTACCACAGGATATGAATTTACACTCCAAAGATTAGCACTTGCCTAGGTAAACACTCAGCACAGTCCGACCTACAAAAAACCCCCAACACATACTAGCTGATTTTAAATATTACCCGTTTTCCCTTCTTTTCATAAAACACATATGCATGATTGTGTGCCCACCTTTCCTTCTCCTCTCTTCAGGTAGAGCTTTTGTTACAAAGACACTGAAAAAGAGCTCCGTGAAACAACTTATTCATAGCAGGGCCAGGCAATTAGGATGAAAGTACCGCAGCATAAAGCAGATAAAAAGGTGTTAAGACATTTCTTTCTGTTATAAAAGTCATTAGGTCTCTATATGGAGCAGCACTTTACTCATCTACCTGGCATATCAATGTTGAACAAATTGCCACGTTCATACTTAAAACACAGCAAACCCAGCTTCTAGGCTTAGTTACTCGCACGATTTTTAGGCCCTTTGAAGCCTTTCAGGGAGAAGTCAGCTGTTCACCGTGTAAACCTGTTGGAATTCCAATTGTCTAAAGAAAAGAAAAGGTTTTTTTTTTTTCTATCTAGGAAATATTTTGATCATGGGAAAGAATTATGATCAGATGTGTTAAGTCTAAACTAAAAATGATGCTGAATGCTAATATGCTAATATACTGTTAACAACTTATTGTCTTTTCTCTTAAAATGATTTAATTTATCTATGTATTTATACACTGTTATATAAGAAGTTCTGTGCCTTCTCCATTCTTCTAAAAAGTATTTATATAACTATGACAAAAAAAATTGTTACTAAAACGGGTGGTAGCTCTGCAACATCCCTTGATGTAAAGGCAAGGAACAGCGACATTAAACAGTCTGATTTTCAGGTACTAATCAGCATATTCAGCATAATATCCTGGACCTGCAAAGCATCTAGTAGAGGAAGATCCTCATGTCTTTAGTTGCTGGTTTTGTATCAGTTGCCAAACGCATATCTGGTAGTGGGGAAGAAAATGAAGCTGTAGTGCTAAATTCACCTCTCAGTCACCCCAATGTAAACTTGCTGTCATTCCGCTGACTTTTGTGGAGTTATCTCAGATATATGTTGGCATAAGAGAGGGCCAGCTGGAGTACTGGTTATGTAGCTCCAATGCTCACACACTGAAAAAGAACCGAAGAGAATATACAGATATAGAACATAGGCATAAGTTTGATACTCTTTCTTCAAGGTTTAATTTTACAGTCTTTGCCTGAAAATGAGATTTCTCTACACTGCCGCCTTACTGCCTCAAGCTACGTCCTTTCTTTCCTGTTCTCATACTCTACCATGTTATGAGCAACGTATCAGTTGCAGTGAAGTCAATAGAGGTTTCACCTATGTCTCTGAGCCTGCTTTAATGAAAGCAGTGGTAAAACTCTTGTTGATTTTCCAGGAAAGACTGAAGCCCCAGGGGATCCCGCTAGCTCCGAAATAAGAGTTCTCTACCAGATATAAAGTCAGGCAACAATTGAGGCTTTCAGGAGTTGGTCTGAAGTCAGAAAATTCACTATCAAGGTGAGAGCAAACAAGTCTTTAAAACAGTACTGGAGCCAAAGATTTCACCTCTATCCAAAAGATCAGAAGTTACAGAAAGTTTGATCAGAAGATCAAAAGATTAACGTCACCAGACCTAAATATATCAAACAAAACCTGATGGGATCAGAGCAACTGCCATCTCCCAAGGACACCTAATATTACCATAAAGCAACTACAAATAAGAGAAAAAAAAGCATAATATTAAAATCACCTTTATTCATACAAAATTGACTCAGTCACATATCATGAGACATCACTAACAAGCTAAAAATGACTTTACTTGACACAATGTTGCTTAATGACAACATAAAACACAGTTATGATCAATTATTTTCTTTGCCCTCTGACGCATGGAATTTGTGTTTTGAGAGTAATTTATTTCTTCTAAACTACTAGCATAGCCAGGATGTTATATGCATGACTTCCTTTCCAGGTAAATCCACCACAGGTACTAAAATCAGAGCTGGCGTCTTCTTGCCCAAATGTTGTTCAAGGTATTCTTGCAGTCCTGAAATAGAAACAAAACAATTCATGAATCCCCTATCCCACTGAATCTCATTTTCTAGGTAAGAATTGTGCCATCTCCAAGTATGTTTTTGAAAAGTAGTACGGAGTCACAGTTAATTTATATTATCATTATTGTTGGTTTACATGGAAGGAATCAGCACAGCTCCCACCTCCTAACCATCCAGTCTGGGATCAACTTTACATATTGCTCTGTTCAGCAAAACAGTTAAGAGCACGTTGCACACCTTGGAGGGAGCGGCCCATTTCTTACCACAGAAACACAAACTGTCTGTAAAGACGGAATGTAGGTAGTAAAGATAGCTAAGGATTAATGCTGCTGACACAACTGGCATTAATCTTTAGTAAGGATAATAAATAGCAGTTGAAATTCAGTTCTTTGTAATCTTTTGATATTTGGATCCTTTAGCTGCACATAACTGTCTACAAGTGAAAACCTGCTCTCAGGTCTCACTGAGATACATCAATGTACCAAAGTTAAAATGGGATATTTTAAAAAACACTGTGAACATGATTTCCATTTGCAATCAGTGGAAACATGCTGCACTGAAGATACAATGGAGGGAGTCCAGGGACAGCAACATACATGACTGCAGATCTAGATTTACAGAGAGAACCAAGCTACAGAAGACATGCAGTGTAGTTATTGATGGCTCTAAAGGGTCTATTACGTGACAGAAGTTTACAAATTTCAAGTCCATTATGGGAAGTGAATTGGTAATGGAGAAGATCTACCTGGGAGAATAATGGAAGAAAAGTAAAGAACCCGAAAATTTAAAATGAGCATCAAAACATTTCTGAGCATGTCACAATCCCAATGGGCATGCTGGAAATCCACAAAGAATCTTTTCAGAGAAGACTGGAGAAAAGTCTCCAAATAATCCTGCAAAAGAGACTTTCCTAATGATAGGGAATGGGCTGCGTGATTTTGGTTTTGATAAGTTATTTCTGTCTGTAGCTTCTGTGATGATAGCAATTCTTTATAACACTAAGCATTCTTGGCTAGAGAGGGTGTAAAGAGGGCAGAACTTGAAAAGTGTCAAAGCTTTTTTTTCCCTCCCTGCCTGTGAAACTGTGAATATGCAGTTCAGGCAAAGTGTTATCTCGTATAGGATAAAAGAGGAAATTTGCTATTGTATTTACAGAGGCTAGCACTGTTCTGTTGTTACTCACCAGCAGGAATTCATGTAGTAATGGAAATGTTACCTACGAAACATTGCAAAGACAGTAGCAGTCTCCTGAAATTCTGTTATTTTGTATTAACATCACTAACATGAGGGATGAGAACAGACAGAGGTGAGCCTAAGATCAATAGTCACCTCCAAGGTCAGAGGACTTCACGTTCTGGGTAATAAGCAACTGTGTCTATGCAGCTTAGATATTCAGCAGTGACTAACGAAGCCTCAGCTAATATTTTCACTCTCAGCTTTGGTTTCAGGGAATTTCACAGTTACGCTGGCTCAGAAGGCAGTAGGTGGAAGTGGGTAAGACCGTTTCACCTCAAAAATTACCAATTACGCTCAATTAAAACTGCATTCCATTTTCATCTAATAGAAACTGTGAAAATTTCTATCTTTAACTTTTTCACAGATTTAAAAGCTATGAAACAGTGCTAAATTATAATAATAAAAACAGGCATTATTTTCAAAGGAGAATTTGAAAAGAAGGCTATCTGGAAATTAAACTTAATTCTTTTTCTTTTCGAGATGGGCAAAATAGCCTTAAATCTGCGCACTCCTTGCTAGACCTGACAGGCAGAAAGAGCCTCCTTTCTAGAAGACCACCACCTTTTCTACTGCAAGTACAAACTGCAGCAGCAAAGCCTAAAAGTATAACTGAAATATGGATGAAAATCTGGGGCATACACCTCTAAATGTTTTATTATACATGTAAATCAAATAGCTTCATGTGAAAACATTCTGCTTTAGATCTACATCTTTATACATTTTACAACTTGCGGATAAGAGACTGCTCATTCAGATTTCATCTCAAAAAAGGAGATTGGGTTATCTAGAAAACTAAAAGTGCACTCCAAGATATCAGAGAAGACAATGCACAATTAGTAAATTTGTGTCAGACTGTGTAATCACAGCTGATACAGTGCAAAAACTGACAGCCATACCCTTTACCTGCTATAAATAAAATGTGAGTTACTCCTCTAAATCCTCCATTGCTAATTGCCCGTGTTTGACTATGTGACACTAATAAAGGCACTTTTTTTTTTTTTTTTTTTTTGGCTTCTGCAAATTATGCTCTTAGATAAACAAGAGTCGGAGTCAACAGCAGGATTTTTTTGAAGTATTCCTTTGTTTAGATATGCTTAAGATTTCAATTACACCTTTCCTACCTATTACTTATGGAACCTGTTGGTTTGCATGGCACTCCTCTAAGAGCGGATCTTCCATCTGATCCGAGGTGCACAGGACGGAGGTGGGGGTGCTGTGAGAGGGCTTCCTGGACGGACCTCTGGCAGGAGCCACACGGGATTGGGACCACTCCTAAAAGCATTTAATGTGCCCGCATACAGAATATTCCTTAAAGCACAAACACAAAAAGCTGAGTAGTGCGCAGCAAACACACGGTCTGTTTTGGGTGTGCTTTCATTTCCAAGGTCTGTCAGCATTAATTATTATTACTATCTGAAATTTGCCTAAAGCAGGGAAGCTTCATAGGATGGAGAGGTAGGATGGAGAGTTCTGCTCCCCACTGGAGAGGTTTCGTAGGCATGAGGCCTAGGTTTCCTACCGAGCGTCAATCTCCACCCCTATGATTTTTTTCTCTTGAACC
The DNA here is from genome assembly GCA_013398735.1 of Nothocercus julius. Lineage (NCBI taxonomy): Eukaryota > Metazoa > Chordata > Aves > Tinamiformes > Tinamidae > Nothocercus > Nothocercus julius. Next base: position 18,760,295 of record VZSV01000001.1, on the reverse strand, counting down.
GGGCACAGCGGAGGGAAGTGTGTGGAGATGAAGAGAATGACAACCTAGAATGAACAAAAATTATTAAAAGCCTTTCTCTCTCTTGCTAAAACTTCTGGCAGTATTATTTATGCCTGCCATTCTCTTTTCAGAACATGGTAATAATGAGATCAATAGTACAGTGATCCTTTATACTGACCTAAGAGTCCTTCCATAGAACAGGTCACCATTTAAAATCATAAGTTGTTATTTCTAATGGTGCTTTTCATGCTTAGTAGATAGAACAATGTCCTGTAAGCTTTTACAGGGTCACTGCAAATGATGAAGGAAACGTTTATTACATCTATGTTTTCATGGACTTCAGCAGGGTCTCCTCACCTGTGTGAGGCCACACAACACACCTGCACGTTGGCAAAATCACGCCCCTGTTATTGCTGACATATCCTGTTCCACTGGCTGTTTGCAGGTGGAGAGTAACCTAACAACCTATAATGAAAAGGAAAATGGTAACAAAAAGAAAGATGGTATTTAGCCTAGTACATAAAAAATCCGCTTTGATATTACAGCTGCTATCGTTCCTTCATTTTTTGCATTGCATCGCTTAGAGGAGGTCTTTAAATCCCTGAGCTAATAAAGCTCTCCACTGCTTCAGCTGCACGGATGTGACATGCAGCGTGTCCTTGGAAAAGATGCGTCACAGGGGATCTGGTTCCTAACAGTTGACTAAGAGTTCCAGTCCCCAAAGATGTGCCCCTGGTGTGCAGAGCACTTAACCCTTCGACCAGTACCAACATGACTATTCACAAATTATTGATGTCCCTAAATCCCTGGCAGATTGCAGACAGTTCTTGTCTCCCTTGAAGCCAAAGCATATGGCCACTAATGGAATGGATTAAAAAACACACGCACACATTCAAGGCTCTGCCACATGAATGTGAAGCCACAGAAATGGTAGAAGGTGATTGAACCGGACTGAACACTGTTAAATACATGATTAGCCTGTTGTTATGGATCATTTCCATTGATCTATATACAGTTTCACAGTATAGCTTAATTAAAATGGTCTGGAACAAGCATCTTCCTTAAATGATCAGGCAGTGTGGTGAAAAAGTGAAGCACAGGGAACTAGAGACCTCCTCCCCTTTTCTTAAATATCCAACTGACTGTCTCTGTGGTTTAGAGCAATAGCCAGGAAAATGCTTTTAAACAAGTAAGTGTTTTTACTGCCTCTTATGAGGCTTATGTGCCCGAGAAATTAGTTCAGGATTTCTTCCAAACCTGTACCTACAGTAATATAAAATGATACAGCTAAGCGTCAGTTTTTAAAACAGAATCAGTACAATTCACTCACTCTATTTCAGTAATACCTTCCTGTAAAAAATAAGCACAAATCTAGTAAATAAAAATATACTCCTTGCAATATAAAGATGATTTTGTTATTTTTTCTTATAACTTTGATTGTAACATTTAAGATTTTAAATGAAAAAAATGTATATATGTTGCGCATACTCCTACTTTGGCTTTTCATAAAATCCTTTATTCTTAATTATATTGTCCAAAGTCAACCACGTTGGCCATTTTCCTGTAAAAAGACAGAGTTTTCAAAACTGCTCTATCCATAGGAATAACTGAAGCAAGGTTTTGAAAAGAATACTACTTCCACTCTGACAACTAAGCACAGAAGTTACAGCTTGAAAAAGACTAAGCACCTATCAGGTCCAGGGAAACCAGGCCAAAGAGATGTTACTCCATGTTTTTATCAATTCTTTTAAAATTTGATGCCAGTCTTGATTTTTTTTTTTTTTTCCAGGTGGGAAATACTCCTTTGTATTTTTGAATTTGACAATAACTAAACATAGGAGGATGGAGGTAGAACGTGCTATGGAAGCCAACTACTCCTGACTGTTCATCCAGGCTACTGCAGAAATTTCCCTTAGTCCTTCAGGTTTCCAGCAACTTAAGTCAGCCTTTGGCTACTTATTTATAAACAACAGGACAGTGATGATTTGGCCTGGGATTTTTTTCTGAGTAAGAGTTAACTGGCTACTTGGACCTGGCGGGGGGAAATTTCTTGCCATCGAAAAAGAGACACTAGGGATTTGGGTAAGGCTGTGAAACTCATTTTAAACTGTGCTAACGCCAAGTTCGTCTTGGAAACTACACCTTTTTTTTTACATAAGCAAAAGATATTAACTTTCCAGGCCACCTAACTTTGAAAATCCAATGTGGAGCAAAGATTTCTCAACCTGGGTAAAGAGTCTCTCCCGTCTTTCAAAATCAACATTTGGTGAATGAGCTTTCATTTTGTGTGCTAAATAAGTAACAACATTTGTTTTTAAGAAATAAAAATGAATTTGCCTTGCCCTTATGGACTCTTCTAAACTGCACAGTTCTCTCCTAACCAAAGGTCTTCTTGCTGCTCACGTCAAGCTAGTTTTAGTTGTAAGAATTAAAATGTCGTTGTCAAGTAACCACACAACGGATGACCATGCAGCCTGTGCTTGCAACATCGATGCCCACGTGTGCCTGTTGCCTTGCCGCTCAGGGCAGGGAACATTCCGGCCCGCAGCCTCCTCGGGGAAGGCTGCGTGGAGCAGCACGCACGCTGGCAGGACTCAGCGCCTTCAGGGGTAAGATCCCGCGAGGTGTGGGCACGGGTACGCACACAACAGGCTGGCACGTCCAGCGCAGCACGCTCACCACACGACCTCTTCGACAGAAAGCAAAGCTGCTGCGAAGAGAAGCTGTTTCCCTGCTAGGGCCCTCTGTGCGGGGGACTCCTTCGGAGGCTGCCCCTAAGCGGAAAACGCCGCTCTAGCAACGTCTGCATGCAGGCAGTGGAGAGGGGCACCCACCCTGGGACGGCCAGCGCGGAGGGAACCGAAAGTCACCCGTCCCCTTCCCCTCTCACCAGCTTCTCGCTGGTCCTCTTTGCTGAGATAGGAGCGGCTGGGAGGAAAAGAAGGGTTCGCTCCTCGTCAGGGAGGCCATCAACATCACAGGAACTTTGCTTTCCTAGAGCTGAGTCATCTGGATGAGTAACGAGGCAAGTTTTTTTACACGGTAGCTAATACATTTTTTAGCATTTGAAAGAAAGTTAGTAGACAAAAAAGCTATTTTTAGTGCAGGTTCAATTGGGGCCTGTCAGCCTTGGCAGTGCATCTCTTTTATCAAGCTTGTTTTGTTTCCAGAGCAAAGTTTGCTTAAAGACTAATTTCAGAAAAGTTACTCATTGTAGGTGTTAATTAGAGCTTCCTGGACTCTGCAGGATTTAGCTTATGATCCTTTTTACTTACTAAACCCTGTAATTCAAGTTACATGAGGATGGGTATGAACCAACCCCTTTCTATTCTTCTGAAGGTCTGTTTAACATAGCTCATCAAAGAATTTCTCTCCTTTCCTTCTCTACTATGGAATTTCTAATCTTTCTTCTTTCTTAAAGAAAATGAAAAATAGTATTTCACACCTGTAAAGAGTTTTCAAACTGATGAACTGAGACACATCCTTAGAGCTTCAATACGGGACAGCTAAATGTTAGGAGACCTCTGCTTCTAGACAATGTCCTCCGTGATAAGGTATCCTATACACCTTGGAGAAAACAGCTAAGCATCTATTCCCTTCCTCTGTAGTTTTCTAGGAGGGGAGAACCGTCATTCTATAAGAGAAAGTCCATGACACCTCTCCCCACGGGCCCAGGTAGGAGGGAAGAGAATCCTTTCGCCTTCCTTCCATTGTCACAGTAAGGAACAGGCCAGCTACTGGTTCAGGAATCTTAAAAATGTGCTTGGGGAAAAGAGACTTCTTAGTAGCTGGAGGTATGGATGGCAAACTGAAGTTGGGTTTATACCTGATATTGTAGTAACTAGGAACTTTGTAACAAAATGAAAAAAATGAAAATGCAATTCAAGTACTGTGCAAAAAGAGAGATAAAACCCACCCCAAAACAAAAGCTGACACAGAGCCTGTGGAGGATTATACTCAGCTACATCGGGTATGTGAGACCAGGCTAGACAAAACATGAAACAATGAACTAAAGGGAACAAACCTGTGAAGCATTAGAGAAAATGACCAAAAATGGTTATCCAACTCTATTTTACAGCTCTGTTTTCCTGCAAGGAGAATAACAGAGGCTGACTAAGGTAAAATATTTTAACTGTTCACGAATATCTTAAAAGAATACCTCCCAAACTTCCTCCCAAGGGTCTAAACTTCCGCTCGGTTTGAAGGCTGGTGTGGGCCCCTCCGAAAGCTGCGCTGCACTCGCAGCAGTGACAGACAGACCAGGAGTGCAGTAAGCAAATCAGTAACCACAATTACCAAATGAGATTTTCTCATACCAGTATTTATATCAATTAAAATTTCGATTTCAACTGCCTTTCCTAAGATATGTAGGCACCACCCAGCTCCCTCTCTCTGTATATACAGATGTTACCTTCCAAAGCCCACAGCACCCATCAAATCACACATTTTATCAAGCTCATCAGTGGCAAGTCACGGAAAGAAATGTGACTCTTTTAAAGATAAACAAATGTTGCTGAGCTCTTTAGCATATTAGTTATGACTAATTCTCAGTAGAAAGAATTAAGATTTAGCACCATAATAATTCTTTTAAGCCACTGGCTACAGCTTAGAAAAGAGCAGCACAGCAGGAAAACTCCTTGCGTTGTTTCCCACTGTTCCATTTTTAGCAGTGTCCTATATACAGGTTGAGAATCAGCCTACACAAGGTTATAAATGTGCCCTTTTGTTGCAAATGTCATTAACCTTCTGCACTAAATAAAGAAACACTTAAACATGCCCTTCCAGTGCTTGCACTGGGGTAGGTCTAAATACATTTTCCAAGACAAGGGAGGGCTGAACTTCCCGAGTACAACCGCTGAGGGAAGAACTTGTGTTTTTTTCAATAGCCACGACAGAGTGTAAAGATCACAAGCCCATTTGCTCTCTCTACTATCTTTCAGCCATATAATTCTCCATCTCTTTAAGGGGTGGATGGTTATTGCGTTCGTACGCCAGCTGTGCTCAATATCTCCGGGGAGGACAGGGTGTAATGATATGATGTGGGGATGAGTCATGAACGGTGGCAGATTACTGCAGATATATAAAACAGTAGGGACCAGCATTTCACGAGGCATCTAAGAACACACTGCTCGCTATTTGTAAGCACCTGCTTGCTCTCAGAGCAACCTGAACGCATCTGGGTGGCTGGTGCCGCACACTTTTTCCCTGGGCAGCAACAGAAAAACGTGCACTTCCTGGATTTATTTTTTCTGGTTTATTTGAAACGTGGTGTGAAATGACCAAGGGCAAGGGCACCCGTGCAGCAACGGCGCAGCGCGCTGCCTCCCGCGAGCGGTGCCGGCGCGCGCGGGCGCAGGTCTGGGAGCTGCAGGACAGTTGGCGGCCCTGCCCCAGGTGAGGGCGGCAGCGCCGCGGCGCCGTGCGTGGGAAGCTCGGCTGCGCCTGCTGGTAATCCAGGAACTTTTATCTCCAGGGCTGTCAATCTGGCACCTTTCACAAGTGTTAAATTCACTTAAGTATATTTTTTAAGAAGCTGTCATGAGACATACTGAAGCAAATATGTCCTTCAGTGGTTACACATGGACTCGGTTGTAACAATGTTTGTTAAGTGCTTTGACATCCCCAACTGATATGTTTGGTACAACTTCCACATTTATTCGTCTATTGGGCTCTGCTAAACAGCTTCTAAAACCTACGGGTTTAAGAAATGTCTCTTTGGACTCAGTGCACCCAAATGGCTACACCTAACCGTAAAGGAATGCTTATATAACTGGTGAACATTGCATACCTCTACTAGCGGGAGAGTTTAGCCTGCAAATAATAGAAAAGGTTCCTAAACAGATTTTGTGAAAAATATCTTTAGATTGGGCACAGAGAAGATCATATGTTGCACGCTATATGTCAAATTAAGCTGTGATTGTTTAAAATAATGCTGATGGAATAAGCTAGGCCACATTCTCAACCGTTGTAAGTTGTAGATATGCTAATTTACACCTGCTGAGGAGCTGGCAGAGTATATTACATATTTATATATAGTATCATGTGCAAACTAGTGAGGTTATTTCTAGATGTTTACTGTTATAATGAGCTCTGAAACTTTAAATCAATCTGTTGCACGAATGTAAACAACATATCGCAACAAAACCAGATAAAAGTGCACTAGAACACGTTAAATACATTATTAGGTCGATGCAGGTCATTCATATTGATCCACGTCGGACTTCACAGCACCGTTTAATCAGAGCTGCCAGGAACAAAAGACAAAGGGTGGTCATGGCATTCACTGCCTTTCATCATGAGGTCACTGAATTCATCCTAGAACGAGTCTACAAGTGACTAACAATTCATTGCTATTCATATACTACAGTATCTGACATCTTATGTGAAATCAGTTAGAGCGAGGTAAAAAGAAGGATACACAAATATTTAGACGTGGGACAAAACCCAGCTACTCTTCTAGGGAGGAAATACTGACGCTGCAGGTTGCTGATGCTCCACCCTGCAGCTTGTAGGCTTTTGATAGCCACACACTTCCTTCCTTCCAGTCGGGCAGATTTACATTAATTGGATTTTTATCCTGTATAGCAAACACTTGGATACCAGCACCGTCTTACTTTGCACAGTCAAGGCAGAAAAGGAGATGAAAATCTTTTGTTCCTCCTCAAGGCCTCCCAGGAAGACGAATAAATCTCACTGCTAGTGCTTCTGTAATAGGAGCTCAGACTTTGCTCCAGATTTGGGAGAGTCTGGGAGAGTTATGCAACTGTATCAGTAGATGGTAAAATGAAAGAAAAAGGCCTGCAATTTGGCCACATACTGATGTGAGCTGAAAATTAATTTTTGCTCTAACCCGGAGTTATTAATAGCATCATTTAGAAAAGTCTTCAGCAAGACTTATGCGTCATTTCATCAGGCACTGTACAAACACTAAGCAGCAGACAAGGTCTGCCACAAAGAGCTTACAATCAGCATAAAAGCATCCAAAGCAGCAAAAAAGCAAAGCAGGAAAGACAGGCACAAAGAACTGCTAAAATTATATGTGCTTTGTGAAAACTTGTGGAAAGGCCAGCAACCGGGCTGAAATTGTGACCCAGCGCACACCTGTCCTTCCTCGCGAGGGCACCGCAGCGCCAGCAGCGTGGCCACGCGCTGACGCGTCGCTTTGCCTGGACCGTCCCTGGAACGCCCGAGGGGAAGATCCCAGTGCCAGGGAAGCGCCGCTGCGGGGTCCCACCCGCTCGGCTCTCAGGCGGCTCTGCTCTTCCGAGGCCTCTGGCAGCCTCCGCCAGCGCTGGCAGCTGGCGTACCCTAATGGACTTCTGACCATTATCTGTGGGGTTTATGTCAAAATAGACAACTGCACGTGCCGATGGGCTATCCAAGATACTGCCCTGTGATTGTTTAACAGATTACGTACTTTGGACTGCAATCTACCTACAATGATGAGAAAATTATGACACAAACCTAATAAAAGACAAACTTAATCGCTAAAATGCATGGGTCTAAAAACCTGTTTTAAAAACTTTTAGGGAAGGCCTTTTGGATTTATACAAATTGTGCTGCCTTAAATACCTCTTGCAAATTTTTGGACTTATAGGAACGTGGGTATAGCACAGAGCATAGTCTAAAGAAGCACGGCGAAGCTGCCCAGATGTGTCCCCTGCTTCGGGGTGCTGCTGAGCACAGCTGGGGGTCCAGCCAGCATCAGCCGCAGGTGGGGAGTCAGTCGGCAGCTTCTGTTTCATGCGTTTGAACACCGGCTCTTTGGAAAGGAATTTCTAGTAGTGGATCCTAAGGCCACATCTCCACTAAAAACTATGCTAGCTCAAACAGACACGGGATTAATGAAACCAAAAGTGCTCAGAAAGAAAACAGATGTGATGCTGTAATCACTTTTAAGAAACACAAAGTGTGAGTGATGGAAGGGTGACCTTTATCTTCCCCACAAACAGAAGGGCAGCCTATAAGGCACAGAGAAAAGTGCTTTTGATGTCTCCTCATACCTACTTCTGAAAAGATGTGATCGGTGGTATGAGATCTGGTTTTAACAATGTTGCAGTGCTGCTAGAGGGAAATAAACAGTCCAAGAAGAGATGTCAGTTTTAAAGTAAAGCAAAGATGCCCACACAGCCCTTTCTTTGGTCAACACTGATACTTAATGCCATGGGCCTTAACTTGTCAGGGAATATCATACCCTCTGCATTGCAGAATATGGTAGTGAAAAGGACAGGCTACAGAGAGCTATCAAATCTGTTCAGAGAGAGGCACTATTCTCCCAGAATATCATCACTGTCATAGCCTTATCAGTATTTTCTATGTTACATTAGTTGAATGAGTCTGTCTTCTTTTAAAGTTTCACTTCCAAGGTTGTTTTTCAATTGCACCATTGGTAGAAAGATTCATTCACCTTCTGCCTTTTGTGGAGGCATATGTGGATAGGGGGTAAGGTCATAAAACTTGCTCAGCCTCGCTCTGTTTTCACTACATCACTTTGGAGGGCAGAGCAAACTCATCTACATCCTGCTGCAAAAGCATCTGGGGTCATTAAAGCCCTGAAGGATTTGGCAGGATGAAAAGGTGGAACAGGAAGGCGTTTAAGGTTTGTAGTTGTCTATTAATAACCTGGCCGGTTTCATTTTTGACTTACCAAGAGCAAAGAGGCAAAGAAGGGAGCACTAACTACATCTTCTCACGTCAGTATCTCATGCTAAATATATTTGTCCTCTCCTGTGCTGCAATTTTAGCAACTAGCTTGGGTAAGTGTAGCATTTTCATACACTACTTGGATCTGTAGCCAGATTTAAAGCTACTGGCATTTCTCTTTTCTGTAAACAACACAGTAAAAAAAGTTTTAAAGTAATAATCTACTTAAAATATAATTTTTGGTTGTTCATTATTCCAGAATTCTAGCTTTCTCTTAGGGAAAATCAGCAAGTTTTATATCCATCAATCCTTAGCTTTGTCCCTGTTCTCATCTCTTTTGACCTTTTAAGTATTTTTGTTTGCTGTCACATTTCTGCTGATTTGTTTGTAAATTTTAAATCCTAATTTACTTTCATTTTTCTTAAACCACTTGTCACAATCCCTTAGCAAAGCTCACTCACAGTTTCACTCTTTGGGCCTACTGAAGATTTACAATATGCTAAACTGGGCAAAAACTCTGTAGAAATCAGCACAATGTATATTATATTTCACCATAATAATTTTTTCTGGCTCCACGTCAGTATAACTTTTTCTGCTTTTCACAATGGTTTACAACTTAAATAATTTAATACAACAGTTCTTACATTTTTATTGCAAGCTGATAAAACTTGTTCATAAGTCTCTGCCATGCAGTATATTAAACGCACATGACAGCAAAGGGGAACTGATGATTACTAAAACAGCAATTCAGTCGTCAAGTTCTGACCGTGCCAGAAAGCGCTTCGGCTTCGCTTGCACGCGGTAGCTCCTCAGACTTTCTCAGATGAACTCCCCTGTCATATCCAGTTCGCCCTACCTGCTACTTCAAAGCTGAAAAGCGGCAACGACTTTGCGACCCCGACCGCGCGCGCACCGGGGCGGTTCGGGGCACCCCCTCCTCCAGGCGGCTGCTCCCCCCGCGCCCGGGCACGGCGGGGACGTCGCTGAGCTCTGCGAGGCCTCGGCCGCGGCCTTGGGAGGCCTCACCACGTCCGTGGTATTTAATTCTGCAAGGCTCCCCGTGATGCAGAGACAGGCGCGTGCTTAAGGGCCGCGCGGGACCTCTGTACAAGCCGCTACTTCGCGGCAGGCCTAAATAACACTCTTTCTATGGTACACTCTCCATCAAAACAAACGATTTTGGTTTTGTCCACAAAGTAGCTCGCTGCATATCCCTAAGGATATATAGTATACCATTTAGTGTACCAATTATAGTATATAATTTCAAAATTCTTTTGCTGACAATATACATCAAAAAATAAATTCTGACGTAAATTTATGGCAAAGTAGATTTTTACTGATTTGTAAATGCTATATATAGTCCTATAGCTAGACTAAATATTCTTATTTTTGAAATTTAGGATAAAACTACAGCTAGCCATGGAACAGATACTTCATGATCCACTGCTGTAAATCCTATTTTTGCAAACGTGCACAAAATGCAGCATAGTAAACGTTTCCCTCTGTGCCGAGACTTTTTTGCAGACAAAAACACACCATACATCTTGCAGAGTTAAGATATTTCATTTTCTAAAGCCAGGCTTAAGAAAAATCTCCATGGGACATTTGTGATGGCTTGGCAAAAATAAAATATGTAATTAATTCCTCTAAATCACTTAACTGCATGGTCTTAATGTTGCTAACACAAAGACTGTTTACTTTCTCTGCCTATGTGATTACGACTTCCTAGTAGAAATCAGCTTGTGACTTCTAAGAGATCAACACAGCCAGCTGAGAAATAGAATTTTCTATTCAATAAAAAGCCTGATAAGGGTGCAGACACATCAAAATTAGTTTCTGAGCAGTGTTGCTATGATTTCAACCCCTGCCTACATGGATCACTCGCTTTGTAGGGTGAAAGATCACAGATGCCTGCATGCTCTTAGAGATCGGATTTTTTTTCCAACATCCTAATCATGTAATGCCAAAATGAATAATGGTGATAAAGATAGCATTGGACAACTAGATTAAACTGTAAAAGTCATGACTGCCTCTATTGCTTTTTTTTTTTCTCTGCAAAATAAAAAGCATACTGTAAAGTATTTGGGAAATAGGTATTCTTATGAGTACGAAAAAAAAGTAAAGTGCCTAAAGCAACTCAGTTTACTTTGATATCTGTCTTTCTCCTCCTCATTAAATATCTTGCCTAATCAAAAGTACAGTATTTACCTTTACATCTTTATAACTACAAAAATAAGAAGAGCAAGCCATACGTATGATGTGACGGATTTTAAGAAATACATTCACCTTCTCCACCCCAGAGATGGTTGCAAGCTTCATCACAAATGTGCTGCATGTAGTATTCTTTTTTTCTATTTATTGCCTACCAGTCTAGACTCTGCCAGTCAGAATACAGTTTCCAATGGAATGATACAAATCGTGCTTTTGCTTCTGCAATTTTTTATTTTCAAAGTCCCAACGGCTAAAAAAAGTTGGGCATATTAGTAAGAAATCATTTTGAAATGTGAAAAAAATTTGTAAGTAATAAGCAAGAAAGCATCCCTGTAATTTTAAGAAGTAACTCCTTAGTGCCAGCTTGGTGTGGAAAAAACAAAGAGAGCAAAATGTCTACAGAATTTCCCAAATGAAAATGTCTAACAGTCATCCATTACTGTTGCTGCTTTCCCATACAGCAGACACCGAAATCAATATGCTGCACTGGTTCAGTAAATGTGTCTCTTAACAAGTTAATAAAACAGTGATCCCCACATAGTCTTTCCATCAAACTTTCATATAAAAAATGAGAATATTAAATGCACTAAGAGAGGGAAGATCTGCTCCATTTGCTCTGCAATGATAATCTTTTACAAAAAAGGATTTTTATTATTAATTCTTTGCCTTCTGGGGATATTATAATTTCCTAGAATGTAAAAATGCCTTAAGCACAGCAATTTGCTGAGCTAGACTGAATTTCAAAATGTTTCAAATGAGCTGATAAACAACTGCATAATTAGCCATTATTAGATCAAGACTTTATATTACAGATAGCCAAGTGAACCATCCAATGGACAGGCAAATTGAGGATATCATTTTTAACACTAAGAGTCAGTGTTATGCTTTGACGTGCATCACAACTTTTCTTTTAAAGAATTAAATACCATACTGCTTATTTTTTTCTTTAGAAATGCAGATTATTCTATCAACTAAATCCTTAGGGTCTTAATCAGTGAACACATCCCTCTGTGTATGAATAATGAGGAGTTTATAGGCTGAACATAACTCATGCACCAAAAGTGATTAGATTGAATGAGTAGTTTCCCCCCTCCTTTTTTTATTTCAGTTAGATAGCTACAAACGCATTGTATAAACACGTTTAAGTCAAGGTCCAGAGTATTTCTTAGGTCTTGAATTCTGTAACTCCTTAATGAAATATGCTAATTAATCTTACAAAATGGAAAACGTAATCAGAAATATTACAAAAAGTGAAGTGTAAAATTAATTTATACAATCCCCATATTTATAGCATTCTGGTATATTTTCAGTACCTTGGTATATATTCTATTTCTATATAATTTTGCCATCAGAGAGTGGCTGAGAAATGTGGAGCTAGATGGAAGAGACACTGGGATGGCCATCTGAAATGTAAAGTTACTAAATGAGTTTTCCCTTGAAGAAATGAGAAGCAGAACAGTTAACAGGGCAGATATTTAGTGACAGCTTTAGATTTCAGCACTGATTTATCAATTCTGTTTTAAATTTAGGATAGAGCTCTTCTCAATTAATTTAAATATTTAAGAGCTATACATCTAATGTAAAGTTGCCTCTGTTTCAAGAGATGATTAATCCAATTGTAAAATATACTATAGGATGAAAAGTCCTTCAGAGGTGTGTGCCTCACAACCCCAAAAGCCTAGCTCATTAGGTTAAGAAACAAAAGAGTTAACTTATAAGCAGTTAGTTAGATTAATTTAACCTCACCCTCAGTGTCCAGGGAACTGTGAATTGCACTTCTGTCTCTGATGGCAACACTGAACTGGGATGGACCTCTGGCTAATCAAATTATTACTGCAGGCAATTTCATCACATAGTCCCTTACATGAAATGACCAGCTACTCCGTCCTCCTCTAAATTCTTCTTGAATGCCTTTCCAGTCTCCAAACGTTAGTTTCAAGTAGAAATATCATCAATGTCCATAACAGACAGTAAAGCCAAAGATGTAACTCTTCAAAGAGCAGAACACTCCTGTTACCTCCCCAACTCGGAGAGCATCTCAAAATTGAGCCACTGGTCTTTACATTTACCATTGCTGCAGGGCTACATCTAGACTTTAGGCCAAGCGTAATTTTAAGTGTTGAAAACAAAAGAAGCTTTTCTTTGTCAGGTTAATTAAAACAAAGGAAGCTATTTCAGTCCGCCCAAGGATATGCATGTCAGTGGTCAGCCTGGTGGAGACAGTCGGGTGGACACAAAGGTAGTGAAATGAAAGCACCATAGAACCTGACTTGTTATGCAGCAAGCACATAATAGACATACCATTAGGTCAGCTGTATGCTTATAGCCCTGAAGAATCAAATGTAGCTAAGACTAATATATTGTTTCTGCTCTGGCAAATGTGATTATTAGCCAAGAGTGACCAAGGAAACCTTCATCTGCCTTTGTAAGAGGGGCTACCTCAGTTATATTTTTCCCTGCATTTACAGGATTACTACCACAGAAACCTTTTAAAACATTAAAGAGCTAGGAAAAGGATTTTGATGGAGCAGCTAGCGACATTTTGTATTCCGGGGTTCAACTAAAAGCTCTGATAAACGGTTTTAAATGGTTGCACGCAGCCGCAGCATGACAGCAGTAAGTCAGGCTTGTAGCCCACAAGGACGTAACAGAACAGTGTTTAAGAAAAGCCATTCACATAGAAAACTACTTTCCCTCTAGATCAGGGACATTTCTCAGTGGATTATTACAATTTGTTTGGTTTAGAGACCTCACTTCTTTAACATATTGTGCACTCTACAGGAAATAGATTCTATTATGACGATTTTAAATTGAACTTGTTTATCTGTTTTAGGCAAACACTATTTACTACAAGAAATACTTAACGTTTTAGATGGGATGAAGGGGAAATAATTCTGAGTCCATTCAAAGTCAATGGAAAAACTGTTATTTTTAGCATGGTCACTGTGACCATGTGATAAAATTTCACAGCACTGAAGAAAACAAATACATCTGATACTGAGGCCAGACTTTCATTTGTAAGAACTGCAATATTTGATTCCTAATTCTGCCTTGATTTGATTCATAGAATCACAGAATCACAGAATAGTTGAGGTTGGCAGGGACCTCTAGAGATCATCTAGTCCAACCCCCCTGCTCCAGCAGGGGCACCCAGGGCACAGGGTGGCATCCGGGTGGGTTTGGAAGGTCTCCAGAGAAGGAGACTCCACAAGGAGCCTCTCTGGGCAGCCTGTGCCACCCTCTATCACCCTCACAGGAAAGAAGTTCCCACATGGAGATGGAACTGCCTGTGTTCATGTATTTCATCTCTGCAGTGTCTCATCCATGACCTCATTTACACTTTAAGTCCCTTTTACTTACTCTGAAGGATTTACCTGATGCTTCAAATATCTTTAAATAATACTACTACTTAATCCTCCAACATCTAGAAAAAACAAGACACACTGCAGTTAAGGAAACTGATCTGCAAGGAGGTTTGCTGTAGGAAAAGGATGGATGAAGCTGGTCCTCAGTACACTTGTAAATTCCCCACAAGTTTTTGCCTGCAATGATGGCTAAAGGCAACATTTTAGTCTTTCATCTAAAGATATTCTCCCACCTGCTCTTAGATCAAGCAGACTCTGCAGGAATCCCTGAATATAGAGCAATGAAGCTTTCCTGTAAGGAACCACAGGACCATGACATGGTTTCTTTGCTTTGAAAAGTACATCTACTATAACAGTTGAAAATTTGGACCCGGTTTGCAAGTGAAATCCCCAAGGTATTTTACCTCTCTCTGAAATTAGTAGCTGAAATCAAAAGGAAATTGAGACATTAAAATCTCAGTATTCAGGGCCTGAAACCTTAAGAAAGGTATAAACTGATCTTAAAATCTGGTATCAAAATGAATGATATCACATAATGGTGATCTAGAAGCATAGCATCTTTCTATTGTAAATAGAGAGGGAATTATCCTCTCCTTCACTTCAGGAACTCTTGTTAGAAATTCCCTGGTCATTTATTGGTGCATGTCTGACAACATCTTACAGTATTTCCTGTGCATGAGGAAGAGAATTCTTCCATTTCATCTGATGCTGAAACCATTACCAAATAGTCTCAATCCAGTCATACATCCACTGCCTATCAAGGCTGGGTTTAATTTAGTTAAAGGATATAAAGGATAACAATGTAAGATCACTATTCTGTGTCACGAGTACAGCACAAATTAATGAAAATGTTACCTAATTATATAGATTTTCTTCTGATAGGGAAAAAAAAAAAAAAAAAAAAAGATTGAGACCATAAATTCCACCAAGATCCTTTTTTTGGGTCTAATATGTAAAAAAAATCCATAAAATTATTATTTGTCCCAAAACAGAAAAAAAGTATTTCAGGTTTCCTAGATAAAATAGCAAGTATTATTTTATTTCTGTTATATAAAATTCTAGATTTAAAACATTTAAAAATTACTTGACTGCCCGACTTCATTCTGGGCTCATGGGAATACTTTTCCTCTACAACCCTTGATAACAGCACTGCAACATTAAGCAGTGGTTTATACAGGCGGTTTATATGAAATACAAAATGCTGCTATGGTACCCAGTATAAAACTCATAAGCAAAAAGATAAATGAAGAGCTCAAGATTTGTGTTGTCTCCTAAACTGTGCCTACGAATTGCTTAGGAGTCTGCTGGCTGGCATAGGCGAAAATGCTCCTGACGACGGCAGAGAAGGGCTGCAAATAAGAACCGTACAGAACAGTGCAGAGCATGATGAGAGCTGGGAAGGGGTTTTGGCACAAACCACCTTCTAATACAGACAGCCATAATTACCCCTATAAAAGACACTATATTGGCTTGTAGGACTCAAAGAAATTAACCTCACATTGACACCTATATTAAGAGATTTAAAGGGGACCACCGTGTTGACAGTCTTTGTTTCTTCTCACATTTTTTCCTCTAATTTGGTTCAAGACTGATTAGCCATCAATCAGAAAAAGGTCCAGTGCTTTCAACCCTGACAGTTCTCTGTCATCTTTTGCATGAATAAAAATATCTTCTAGATAAGGTCATCCAACCAGAGTAGAGCAAAGCAAAGTTATGCTGCCTCCAGAGAACTCAGGGAATCACTGCTGTTAAAAGAGATTCCAGATAACTTTGCAGAAAGGCCCAGTACTTTTTCTTCATTTCTTATGAATGCCAGAAAAAGCAGCTGTCGGTTGCTCATATGCAAGCAGAATAGTGCCAGTCAATACAAAAAAAATGCCTGCATATTGACAATTAAGAACTTTCACATTCATTTTGAATTATTATATGGTAAGATTTAAATGGAATTAAATGTTTCTATCCTGTGTGATAAAGAAAAATATAAGTTGGTATCATCTGTCTATAATTGGAAGCATAATGGGAGTATGATTTTAATAATACTTTCTCACTATTATTGCTTCAATATGAAGTTCTCACAATGAGAAGATGTGGACACAATACAGTTATATCACTAAGGCTATATCACTGTCTTATTCTTACTTTCTCTTTTTCACGTTACAGAATGTCTAAATTCTCATGTACAAAAACTCGCTTAAATCCCGGTCACCATTTCTCTCAGAATAAACTTTCTTGTGAAGTATAGCAAGCCATATTGTTTTTGGCAGCCAGCTGGAGCCATTTTAACTAACTGCTAAGCCAGAATTCTCTGAAGATGAGAAGCAGCTGAAATAGCAGGGAGGAAGACTGTCCTAAGGAAATAATTAATCGAGCAAAGCAAGTGACTGCATGAACCATTTTTGTTAAACAGTATCCATATATTGTGCCAGAGACTATTTCATGGGTGTATAATAACCTCACTACACACAGTCTGCTACACTTCCAGCATTTCTATGTTTGGAAACACTAAGGAAAATAAAAGTACTTTCTTTAACAGGATCTTTTAAAACCATTGTTTACTCTGAGAATAATTGATTGCTGTTTGATACAAATTATTTCATTTTGCTACCCATTCATTTTCCCGCTTTCTGCGTCTCAGTGAATTTTCACCTCTCACTGTCACAGAGGAAAAGCAACAACTAAAATCAGACTACAGCCAGTGAATGGCCGGAGCCTCTGTCACAAACTTAACTGTCAGGGCCAATCCATGTTCTTCATCTAAACTTTTTAATTACTAATTCACAAACTATTAGCAAGTTTCCTCCTTACTCAGCAAAATGACTCATGCTAACCTATACAGCTATCAATAATTTTTAACAGTAAACATGTATGTGCTAAGTCCAAACACATTCCCAAGTCTCAATAGTTCCATCATGCCTATCAGCCTGTGGCCACAACATAAATAAATACATATTTAATTGAACTATATCTTTAAGTAACAATGAAATTTGCAATTAAGGGATAATACTATCTATATAGCAAGAATATCAAGGAATTAAAGCAAAAAAATGAACAAGATTTGCTAAAATGGTGATGATAAATAAAAACTTATTAATTTCAACTTTGAGATAATTCTTTGCTACAGTAGATTGTATATTACCCTGGAAATGTCTCTAATGCTGCATTTTATGAATTTTCAACAAGCTCTACATGGGCAGAACTCTGAAAAAGACGACAGTCTTTCTTTAATCACTAACAGTTTGAACTTACTCCAGTAGTTATAATTTTTTTGGTCTACAGCCCACAGAATAGCTGTAAACTATCGGCCTTTCATTTTATCTTCAATCTTGCAGTGAAATCTGTGTGAAAAGTGCCCTGTGGCTGCAGGTTTTATCCATTTCAGCAGAAGGTCATGATTATGCTTTTAGGGACACACACACACACACAAAGAGGTTTTAGTAAATTTTAGATAAATTCTATTTCTTCTCTGCTTATTACTTGACTTTTATGAGATTTAGCTAACAGATAAAATCTGTGATCCATAAAGAAGGCGAGCAACAACAATCATAGTCAAACAGCTTTAAGTCAAGCCTAGTGAACTAGTCAACTTCAGTTCACAAGTACAGGATGAAGCTCCAGGGTTGATCAAGAAAGTAACCTCAAACACCAGATCAAAACACCCCTAGGAGATTTAAGATCATGGAACAGATTAATGAAGCCGACACAATTAATTCCAAACATGCAGAACTATTTAGCCTTTAGGAGGAAATAAAGATTCAAATCTAGTCAAACATCATTTATCAAACAAGTTAATGTGGAATTGTCAGTTTGCAAACATAACACTATTAATATGACTAACACCAGTGGTTGTTTTACAAAACGCTGGCCAGGAATTACAGCATGTCTTCAAATCCATTATTTTAGCAAAGGTAAAGAAGGGTTGCTCCAGAACTGCATCAACATATTGAGTGCTGAACCTGTTCATTTCACATGTAAAATGCCCAGTTTCCAGTCTAGCAATTTATCTTGCAATTGAATGAAAATCAGACAAAGCTCTTTTATACTTATATGATCTACATAGTTTTCCTTAAAAAAAGGTAGCATCCATATGATCTTTGTGAGCCAATGGGCTGCAGAACAGAAGCGATCTGTAACTAGAAGGACAAATATCGAAAACTGTGGAGCCTAAATTCCCTTTTTCCTGCTAGAAACAGACTCTCCAAAACATGACTCTGGTATACTAAAAAAGAGTAAAAAAAGTGAGTATGGAGAATGTTCAGCTACTGCCAGTGCCACTTCTGTTTTATGAAGAAATGGAGTACTTCAAATGCTGGACATTTGAAGCAGGAGCAGCAGAGTAAGTTTGCAAAGCTGTAATCAGAGGCATACAATTTTACCTGGAAACTGAATGAACTCATTACGAAAATTTAACATCTTTGTGATAGACTTTGTAATACAGGAAACTTAAAATGGTATCTAAAATCACTGGGTTTCAGTCTCAGTTTGAGAGAGAATTTCAAATATTTCTTACAAGTTCAAAAAGAAAGTATCAACAGACTGCTTAGCCAAATAATGAATATGTGGAAAAGAAGCATAAAATATCAAGCAATTCTTCAAGACAAAGGTGAAAAGAAAGTATACTTAAAACTAAAGTATAACCATGAAGAGCCTACATTTATTTACACATAAACAATATTTAAAACAGTTAGTACAGACTGAGATGCAACGTATGTAAATGAAAGTCTCTCTCCTGATAAGATTCCTTGTTTTTAAGGCCACTTTATGTTGTCAGAATGGTATTAAAGCTGCAGGACTGATAAAAGTCTAAACAAAAATGAGCAAGTCAAGGTATAAATAACATCGAAAATAGGGACGACAGCAAAGGAGTGGGCAAGCCTCTGAGAAATTACAGTGAGAGGGCACTTGGATTTGAATCTGTCCTTTTTGAATTCAGATTGCTCGTTCCAATCCCATGAATTTTGAGCGTGACAGAAAACAACTGTCACCTGAGTGTTCTCTTAAAAATTCAGATGATCAGATCTCATTGTGTGAGACGTGAACTACATGCTCATCTATGTCCTGGTATAATCATGATACAGACCCTGTGCCTATCGGCTTCTGAACGAGCAGACGAATGAAACGCATGGAGGCCAGAATCATCCTCCAATCCTTTCTCAAAAAGTTAGGAGCCACAATGACAGGAAAGGTGGCCCAAACTCAGAGACGACTGAGATGGTATAATCGCTTCTAATTATCAGCAGGCACCTTACAACCCTTTTCACCCACCTCTTCCCCTCAACATCCACTCATAATTTGACTCATTCAATCTTGAATAAGACCGTCCAAGTCTTCTCAGGCAAAAAAAAAACCAACCTCTCCTCTTTCCAAATACTATGAGAATAAAGGCGTGGGGGTAGGAGAGAACAAAGAACTCCGTGCTTTGTTTTCTCTATTCCAGAATGATATTAGGATTAGTTGACTGGCAAGAGGAAAATTTTCTTGTTTGTCTTAGGTATTTAAGATGAAAAAAAGAGAGAGTCTAAATGCAGTTTCTCCTGAGCATCTCCAGTTACTGGCATCCTTTACTTCTGCATGCCAATGGGTAACTGAATGTCAGGATTGACTTAATTTGGTTAAGCAGCATGGAAAAGCTTTAAGTATGTTTTCTTACATTATACACACAAAATTCTTAACATTCAAGAAAATAAAGAAATGAAGAATACACAGAAAATATGAGTATTTATATAAAAATATATTATATAGATCTAACAAGCATAGACAAAATAAATAACCTTTTGTGCTTATAAAGGTGGAAAGAAAAATATTCATATGCCTACCAAAACTGTGGCATGGAAGATGATCTTTTTGCATATATAATCAATTACTTGCTCAAAATAGACTAATTCCCCAGAAAATGTTTTTAAGGTTAAGCTGCGCACATAAATCAATGATGCTTTTGTAGACAACACAACTTGTACTTTCATGTCATTTTCTAACCTTCACTTCTAATTTAGTTTATTGACCATAACCCTCTGGTTACTGGACACTCAATTCTTCAGGCCTGTTTAAAATTTTGCTGCAGAATTTTTATCATTTCCCTTATACCATTGGATGGGAAGATAAGCAAATTCCTTTTTTGCAGACACACCATGTCAACTTAGTAAGGAGTCAGGCACTAAGTACTTTATGGGGATATTAGTTAAGTGCTCAAATACTGAACTGAAGCCATTTTCAGCAGGGTAATTTTACACATAAGCTTCAGTTCAGAAAAGTTTAAGTTCTTCATAGGTGGATTAGGTATGTGCATACATATTGAACTGGTGCCACATATTCTGGGGTAGTCTTCTTAAATGCCCTAATTTATATCTTTTAAAAAGGAAGACTGTTTCATATTGGTCAATTTGCATGATGCATGCACACATGCATAATGCATTTAGAATACTGTACCTGCTACTGTCACATTTTGCCCTTTCTTTCAAAGCTTCTCCCCAGTTGATAAGATGCCAGTACAATCTAACAAAGCTTGACATGGTATTTCCTGCAACTCCCACATACTTTCTTAAATGTTCAAATTCATTTTTTAGTTTGAAGGGCTTTCCAAAAAATATGTAATATTCATTCATAATTATTTTGTATCCTAAAGAAATTATGAGAATTTGCCATACAAACCACATTACCAGTCAGTGTTTTACAGTAACTAAAACATAAATATTTATACTCCTGCCACCTGGTTGTTCTTCACTGATAACGTAGGTTTACTGTAGGACTCTGTGTTTTATACATAACGTTTACTTGGGAGACCATGCGCTTTTTAGGGAAGCTGGTGATCTTGAGCAGACATCTCTCGAATTCAAGGATGCACCTTAAAAGGTCACTATAGAGGGGACAATTATGATAGTTGCTTTCTAAGCCTCACCATCAAAAACAGTGAGCATTTCAAATGTAATTGGGATGTTTTGTTTTAATGTAAAAACAGCCTGTCATTAAAAACTAACAAGTGTGAGGTGACACAGACCTTTTTGTACTACTACCTCAACAAATAAAATCCAGCCTTGCACTTCAACATGCAAGATATGTCCCCAGCATAATCACTGACCTGCATATTGCTTCAGGAGAAACTTCCAGCTGGGTCAGAAATCTCAAAACTAAAGCAAAGCTGAACTTCATGTCTCTGCATCAAAGATGCACCACTCGGACTGCTGACTATGAACCCACTTTAAGTTTAAATGAGATGGAGTCCAGCTGTCTCTGTGCTGTAATTTTAATGGCAATGAAAAGCATACAGCAATTCTCACGAGACACGTAAATATTTCACGGTATCAGAATCCTAAAAAGGAATATTTTTCCTTCAAATACTTCTTTTCTTCCAGTTAACACAAAACTTGTTCCTTTTTAAAAATTAACAGCAGCAAAAGGATGTGTTGCATTCAGGCTGGAGTGAGGAATGTGCGTGATTTATCAAGTTTCTCTTGTTTCTGCGCCACTATTTTCATTTTGAAAGGGGACAGAGAAAAGTATTAATGACTGTTAATTTAATACATAACATCCAGCAAAATCCAAGCTGTGAATTTCTCTACGCATTTTTTTGCTCACTACTTCTTGCTTCCGAACTACTGATCACATTTTCAGCATAGAAGAACCCATTTTAAAAACAGAAGCTTTGGTTTTATTTTGCTGTTTGTTATGTTCTGGTTTATGTCAGTCATATCTCATTCTTCTGGATCAAGAAACTTCTGACTGCTGTTTCTTAATTTTTACATCTTTTTCTGTTGTTGTTGTTGTTGTTGATGCAGTTGGCCCATTGTGCCAGCCTACAAATTGTATTCTTGCATTATGTTTCCCAAGACCCAGACTGAGACAGGGCATATGTGGTCCAGAACAACAGAAGAATGAAAGTAAAAAGAAGAGAAGTAGAATAGGAGAGCAAAAAGAGTAGAAAAGACTAAGTGGACATAAACATGCTTTAACATCAAGTCCTGCACTTTCATCTCCCTATAGAAAAAGAAGGCTCAAATTACATCTTTGAAATGCATCAGCTGTGCCGAAATTCTTTCCCATTGATGTTAATAACAATTTCCATTAATTTCAATAGACTGTTTTTTTCATTATGTCTAAAAGGAAAAAAAACAAAAGTGAATTGATTTCTGGTGCTCAGCTTGACTTGATTTTCAGAAATTAGATGCTCATTTTTTTCTGAAACTTGGACTTGTTGTATGTGCCTGTAGTTGGCACGGCATATTTCCCAACACAGATCACCCTCTGGATGAGCTGGAGACCACAATCGTTCTGGTTCAAACGGGCCAAGGTCTTTAATTCTATAATTATTTTGCCTATTCTTTTGCTTGGTGTGTACAGCGCTTCCATTAACACGCGGACCACTTTCATTCCCATGCCAGAAAAATAAACAATTTCCCCTATGTTTGGACAGGGATATTTAAGTTTTATTATCTTCCAGAAAATGTATTGTTTGCTTCTTTCTCCTAAGAAACACAGTGAGAGGCACTGACTGGATATTTCTGAAATGTGTGTTAGAAAGATGAAGAAAGACAAACTAGTCGAAGATTCCTCACCAGCTTAGAGTTAAAAATATACTACCTCAGATATAAGATGACATCAATGCTCCTTGGAAATTCTACAGTCTTTCTAGCATAGTCATTGCCTTTGCATAGGGATACTTAATGAGATGAAAGCTTCTGGAATGTTTTTCAGTCTGGCTATAGTATATCATGAAAGGTGAAATGTAAAGAATGGAAAAAAAAAAAAGGTAATAGTGAATTTCAAGCAATGTTTATAGAACAACACATGCATAGCAGTCTATCAATTTGTTCCTTCAAATTAATACCTTCCAAAGCCATTTATTAAAGCAGCAGTATGGTACTCTCAATGCAGAAGGAGAACTGCACCATTATCCTCTGTAACAGGGAAGTATCATACAGCTTGTTTCCTATCAAAATGAAATCTTCAAATGCACAGAAAATAGCTAAAATTGTGGGAAAACTCCCTCATTTTCAGGCCAGTTAAGCCAAAAGACGAGCAGCACTTTCAACAAAATCATTATTAAACAGCTGAGGCTTTTGTTTCTGAACTTCTAGAGGCATTAAACTGAAAGTTTAAGTAGTTTGCATATTATCACAGCTAAAAACAATCACGACAAGAAAAGATTCAAATTTAAAAGAAAAATACATTTTAAAAAGCCTAATCTGAAGATAGAGATTCCGATAATTTATTTTATTGTTATAATTTGAATGATCCGGACACTTGATTAAATCACAGCAGGTAAGCTACGCTATGTGATATAACACAAAGGGATTCAGAACACATTCCATGTAGTTAATGCAAATAAAAAATATAGTAATCAGCCAAATTAGAATATATTTATTTTCATGTACGTAATTGTGGAAAATGCCTCAGGCTGGCTACAACTAGTCATGCATTTCATAAAAGTATGGAAATGACAAGATCCCTTGACAATTCTAAAATGATGAAGTTATACCCAATAGAAGAACAATCTCAAAACGGATTTGATCTCATACCTCTTTCTAAAACAAGGCATGCATTTCAATGAACTTCAATGCTTCAGTGCTGCACGTATCTATTCTTTCCAAAATATTGTCTCTAAACAGCCATCTAATTTTCAGAACCTGTAACTTCAGATAACACCTTCAATAATACAAAGCTCTGTAATTCCATCATCTTTTGTTATGTTACCAAATTAGTTAATCCTTCTGTGCCATGTATCTTCCCGTTTGTATGTGGAAATAAATAAAATTAGCTCAAAGCGGTTTATGTCCATACCACTGGTGTGATATCCTTGAGAAAAAATAGTAAGATACTACTGTTTTTCATATGTTTAAATCCATCCAATAGCTTGTGTATTGAATCAACACAAACTGAATAATACATCAAGTTTATTAAAGTTTACTAAAATAATTTCTTGAAATAAAGATAAAGCCAAAGGGAAAACTGCAGATAAAAGCTGCAACTACAGTACAAAGCAAAAGAAGGATCACATTAAAGTGCTCCTTTTTATATCATGCTGTGTAATAATACTGCTATTTTATAAAATATCTTTGGAATTTAACCAGAAATCCACAAAGAAAATATGTATAAACCATGCAACAATCTAATTACCTTTCCTAAAAGCATTTACCAATACCTTATGAGTCTTAGGAACCTAAACATCTATATAACATGGCACATACTTACAAGAAAAGACACCTGCTCCTCATTGAGTCATTAGCTGTAAAAAATATTTTCAGACAAATCAAAATTCTCCAGGTATGCAGCAAACTTTATACAAGACACTTCCAACCCCTGCCCTGAGAGACAGCAGGCAAATACCAAAGCATGCAATATCTGCCTAGTTTATTCAAACCTGTACTGGCCTATCTTTTCTGTTTTCCTGCACACTTTGTATTGAAATTGCACTATTGCTATGAAATGGTGAAAGATATATAGAGAGATTTGGTGAGACACAAAGAAAAAAATCAAAATGCTTTTAAATGTAGGCAAAGCTTCTAAAACCTTAAGCTAAAGACAAATATGTTCTAGCATAGATTATACATCTCACAAAGCAGTATCTCTGTGCTTGAAATACTTCTAAAACTCCCCCTAAGTTTCTGGTTTGTAAAAAGGAAACTAATCCGACATTAG
Organism: Nothocercus julius; assembly: GCA_013398735.1. Lineage (NCBI taxonomy): Eukaryota > Metazoa > Chordata > Aves > Tinamiformes > Tinamidae > Nothocercus > Nothocercus julius. Next base: position 18,735,447 of record VZSV01000001.1, on the reverse strand, counting down.
CACCTTTAGTAACTAGCTAAAGTTAGTCCTTTAGCCACGTTAGAGCTGTGGCTGTTTTTGTCAAGGCAGCTGATCATGGAGCATCTCAGGATTATGGTTTTTATTCTATAGCTATTTTTTGATAAAATTAATAAGCTGCTTTATATTTTTCTTGTGAGAAACTAATTTCATTTCTGGTAGAAATAGACTAGAAATGCAAACAGAGAGCCTCAACTTTGCGCCATATATCAAACGGTACAAACAACTATTCATCGTTTTAAATGAGGAAGGCAACTTTTTTTTTTTTGCCAGTTCAAGCCGATATGACATTACTGGTGATATAAATTATTCATCTTCATAAGAGGAACAACTTTCCTCATCCTCAGGTGTCTCAAACATCATCAAATGAATTAGACTCTGGAGACGCATTGGCTTTACACCGTCATAAGAAAAATTGCAGAGATATCACAGCCCAGTGATAATTCTAATACTGAACTTATGAGTTATATTGAGACAGAGAGACAGGCAAAGAAAAAAGGACAAATGTGCATACTACAGAGAAATGAGTTAAAAAAAAGAACAAAGAACAGGCACTTCTAAAGAAGTAGCTCTTTTTCAAAGACACACTCCAGTAGGAAACCTTGCTTATTAGCTTCAGTAAATATTATTATTATAAGGAATGGTAGCCATCTTTCGTAAGAATGTGCGGTATTAATGGCAGAAGGAAATAAGCTTTTTTTTTTTTTTAAAAAAAAAAGAATCTGCAAATTAATGGAATTCTTCTGGGGAATTTACTAGCAATTTTATAATAATATAATAGATATAATATTATTAATTTTGNCATAGGATCACACATTAGTAGGGACCTCTGGAAATCCTCTAGTTCAGTCTCTTGCGCAGATCAGGGCTAATTTAGAGATTAGATCAGTCTGCTCACGGCCTTGCACAGTCAAGTTCTAGCAAATCTCTCTCTATGGAGATTCCACAGCCTCTCTCAGCAACCTGTCCCGCTGCTTGACCTTTCCTTTTCTCTAACTCGAACTCCCCTTTGCTGCACCTTGTGAGTGTTGCCTCTTGCCCTTCCTTGCCTGAGAACCGGCTGACTCCTCCTTCTCTACAACCACTGTTCAGGCAGTGGAGACTGCAATTCAGTTCTCCTTTAGCTTTCTCTTTTCCAGGTGGAATAAATATTTCCTCCTCTTTTTTTTTTCCCTCCCATTTGCCATATACTCCACTTTCCCAAACATTTATTTTTGTGGCTCTTCTCCAGACTTACGGTTTGTTGACTTTTCTGTCACACCAGGAGACCCCAAACAGGACACAGTACTTGAGGTGCAGCCCGCTTCCCTCAACCTGCTGGTACCTCCTGCCATTCAGAAATAATGCAGGCAGGCAAAGAATTCCCATTTATTGCAATGAAAAAATTTCCATCATCTCCAAACAGGTTACTTTAGATTTCCTGTGCAAGCAGAAAGAGGGCTGATTCTTTTAAGTGGCAAAGTTATAAATGTACCTAAACTGTCAATGAGTTAGATCTATTGATTGGATCAAAGCAGATTTAGCGCATTACGAGAAAAGCAGAGGGAAGTCCAAAGGAAGGAGGGAAAAAAAGTAAGATATTTTTCATTGCTTATTATATTTTTTCGAGGGACACTTAACATGCTATTTGAAACACAAATTTGCCAAAAGTTTAAGGTGAAATTGAACATCAGGAGCCCTACCACACGTTACGCAAAGGCAGTTTGCATGAACAGAGACAATAGCAAAATACTGTCGTCTGAGGGTCAGTTACAGCTATTTTCTTGTTTTCTTGACATAAAAAGTCAAACAGTAAGTTACAAAAAGAACAACAAAACTCTCTCCTTTTGCCTTGGTGTTGAGTGGCTGAACTTTTCTCTGGCTGGTATCTGTTTTTTTTTTTTTTTTTTTTTTTTTTTTTTTTTTTTTAAAAGCCATCCTGAAGAACAGAAGGCCTCTGCTCTAAAATAAGATCTAACCTATTTTAAAAAACTGCTTCCCAGGCATAAGCCACATTCCTATTCAAATTCAATCAAGAGGAAACGTTACTGTTAAAACAATTTTCTGTTTATGGTAGTAAACATTAAAAAAAAAAAAACAACTCTTTCCCCATAATTTAATGGGAGATATTCTGCTAAAAAAATGTGTGTAGAATGACTTATAGCACATATAATAACAGTATAACCTTGAACACTGATGTGAAAAATTTCAACTTCCAGCATGTTGACAACCATTTAATATATAAATAATATCCAGTCTCCTGACTGGATACTTTGGGCAGCAATAGCAAGATTCCAAAGCCACTTCTGTGGCTCAGGACCGAATTTAACTACTTCCACCCTTTTAAAATACCATTTCAAAACACCATCATGAATCAAGTCACTGTTTCCTAATTGCTTACATATATTATAATCTGATTCATTTCCCCTAGTACTAATTTAACCATTTATTATTTATTTATTGGAGCAGCAGCACAGGACTGCTGCTTGAGCTATTATACTTGGCAAATTCTTTGTTTTCTTAACAGGAAACCCAAGGAATTAAAAGTGAAAATTCCTCTTCTTTCAGCTTGGCAACTATTCCCAGATTTTCCATTTAGCCTAAATTAATGGGATTTTGTAGCAAACCAAGCCGAGTCTATTTCAGACTGCTTTTTGATACTTCAAAATATTTTTGTTTGTCCAAATTATACACTTCAGTCACAACTGTGTCATTAGTTAGCAGTTGCAAAGCTGATCAGGCACAAATCAATTTTATCTCTAATTTTGGCTTATGCTGTATATAATAAACCCTTTCCTACTTAATGCAAAATGCAGAAGACGTTGCCTTCAGCTCTGCTCAGCCTATTACTCAAAAAGTAACATACCTGAAGGAGTTCAAGGAATAAGGGGGAAAAAAATAGATGTCACCTATATGTAAAGAGAGACTCCACACTGAAAGTTAACTTTCCACATCACCTCCTCTTATTTTTTGAATACCTGATGCTCTATGAAAATTCATTTTATTCCTGGTGAACTGGCAGGTAACAGCACTTGTAATGTAAGAAGAGAAAACAGAGCAAGTGTACAAGAAAAGTAAAGCTCTAGGCACCTCTTGCAGTTGCTGCAGCTACTGGAACCATTCTGTCTCTCAGGTTATATTTGGGTAATTCTGGATAATTTTCCTATTTCTTTTATATTTTTCACAGTGCTACTTTTTCAATAACATTGAGAAAATATGTGACTACATAAGTGGACCTATAATTGTAGCTGTTTGTATCCATGCTTTGCAGGATTCTTTGCAGTTGAAGAAATAAATTGCATATATAAATGTTACATATAACTTTGGTAAAACAGCATCTTATATCATTATGCTTTGAATGTGTACCTCCTCCCTTTTCCTATTTGTTAAAAAATGCACAATCCTCATTCTTATAAACTGATTTTTTGCTGATGTAGTTTGATGGCAAGTTTTTATAGCCAAGGATTTTTCTTAGAATAAACATTTGCCTGAAATCTAGCATAAGATGATAATAACCAGCAATAGTTGGTGCTTTTAGAAGGCAATCCTAAAAAACTCTAATACCATAAGCAAAATAACTTTGATACAGAGGAGTAATGGTACTCTACATATTTTATACAGGATGTTGAACATCATTCGGTACTTTTCCTGATTCTTTTGTTTTATGATGGAAATGAAACTTACATTCTGCCTGTGAACAGAATGTGTCCTACCTGCTTCATTTGCACTCAGTGACCAGGTCTTAATGACTATTTTAGTTTCTGTTCACTGAGGTAGTTCTAGACTACATTTCTATTCTTGCTCTCTTTTTCTTTTTATATTCCCACTTTATTTTTTCTGTAGGATTAAAAAAGGATTATATAATATGATGTACTAAATGCAGGACCTTTTCCATTGTGAATAAATATTCAAAAATATTTTGCATACAGCCTGTGAACGGAGTTGGTGAAATTGTAAGGGCATGACTTAAGATCATTCATCTTTCCTATACTGAAGTATAATCTAGTCAACTGGATGGTATAACAAATTGTCCTGACATGTTTATATTAATGCATATTTAAATGAGAATAAGAAAGAAATAGGCAAATTTATGTTAAAGACTTCTAAAGGCTTAACGGCATCTTACTAAATATATATGTCAGCTTAATCTAATCCTCCTGCTCCTAACATGTTCCACGGTCTCAGCATGGTGCCCATAATGCTCTCGTATGTTATGAGGGATTGCCTGTGAGAAGGGTACCATCAGTACTGCACTTTGTGCAATACAACTTTTTATCTGGTCTTCGGATGACAGAATGCTATCTTTCTCAAATTTGCATCACAAACCTTTAGCTTCTTTTGACATCGGTAACACTGCCTATAATAACTTCCAATAATCTGCTACAACACACAAAGTCTACGTGTTGTCTGTTCTCACCCGACTGCATGGGGACGAACAGGCTTCCCCAGTTTGCTAGGCTGTTACAAATGAATGCTGAACTGCTCTTGGAAAGAGAAGGAGACTTCACCTGAGGCCCCAAGCCTTTGAAGGCACTGAGGACATATATCAGCAAAACACTTAAATATGTCCCTGTGCTTAATGATATATTGATTCTGATATTCTTCTGATCTTGAATCTGTGTTATAATAGAGTGGAAATTCATATAATAGTCTTCTATCAGATTGAAACTGTCAGTAAGAGATATTTCACCATCAACTATTTTAATTCGAGATTTTTTTCAAATAGATTGCACAGTGCCTCTTCCCATCTTAAGAACTTTCTCAAGTTTCTCAGACTGAAATTCTTTCAAAGTACATCAATGAGTGTAGCTGCACTTGTATATTTAATCTATACCATATATTCTAGAGATTTGAAAGTATGTATTTCTTACCAGTGATAATGATAAAATTGTTATAGTGATGGGCATTACTATGACAGTAGATAGATCTGAATACAACAAAAAACAAATAAGTAAAAATCACTACTCTTTCTCTACCTATGCTATTAATAGAGTAAGCCGAATTGTACCAAATTTTTGTGTATACTGTTTATACATTTTAGTCAGTTATATCATTAACAAAGCTAATGAAATTTATTTGAAAGTAATTATTTATGGCCTACAAAATATCAGAAAGGGAGCAGACAAAAGGATAATGTTAATCCTATGCCAAGAACATGTTTTATCAGGTTTTCTTTTAGTTCTTAAACAAGATGTAGTAACAACAACAACATTCTGTCAGGCTATATGTTCATTCCTTGCTTCCTGGATTTAATATGCTTATTCTATGCCACATTTTTATAGCTTTCAATTCCTGTACTTTAAATCTATTAAACAATGTCAAGTTGAATTTTCTTCAAAAACTGCTGCAGGTTAAGAAAAAAAATAGGACAGTAGAATATTCGAGGGCTAACATTTATGTCAGCTAATTAATATAGATCAGTTGTGGTTTTGCAAGGATTTTTTATGTGTGTGCATGTTTAAAACAAAAATAGACTAAGGATCTCATAAGGATCAGATTTTCCTTCTGAAATTAGTAGAAAAACTCTTAACTGATTTCAGTACAAGGTGGATCTACCAATTTTGTAGGCCTGACAGGCAAAAGAGATTTCTGAGCACTTGCACAGTGTTAGTTTTTCCAAATAGAGCACAGCAAGGAACACAGATATACAATATAATGAATGAATCACAGTTGCCACTTTATAGTTACTGTACTGTATTTTATTAATTTCTTCAGGGAATCAGATATTAAAAAATCTAAATATTGAAAAAAATAGTAAATTTGCTTGGTTTACAGGTTCTATTTTAAAAAAAAATGGTTTGAAGTCACCCGGAGTTCAAAACAGATACCCTGTAATCTATAGGATTCGATACTATATATTTCATTATTATTTATTCTTGAAAAAGTGTCTGTTAATACATTAAATATATTTAAACATATTTCTAGATCATGACAAACATGTTCTATCATCTGAACTCTGTTCAAAGACTTTTATGTGGAAGATTCATGCTACCTGTCTTAGGCTGCTGCGTGGACTTCTCGGATATTGTGATAATTTCTCTTGTAGAGAATCACAGCATAATTCAGACTGGAAGGAGCTCATCTAGTCCAACCTTTTATTCAAAGCAAGCTCAGCAAATGAGATCAGACCAGCTTAGTCTATAGGACTGTATCTAGTCTAGACTTGAAAACCACCAAAGATGGAGTTTTCTATTTAAGAATTATGCCTGGCAACCAGAAAAAGAACAAATATATCTTAACCATGCTTATCCTCAAAGGCCTTTCTAAAATACCTTCTTCCAAATAAACCTTATGTAAAAGTAAAGAAAAATTACCTCATGACTAGGATTAACACTGTTTAGCATCATCAAAAGTCTTACCTGCTTGTAGTGTTTGAGCATTGAAGAAATCCTTCTTGAAAAAAGCTCTAGAAGACAAGGGAATTGCTCTGCAGTCTTCAGAAAGCTTCTCAACAGCTTGTCTAAACAGGGCAACTGAGTCATGAAGAGCTCCATCTAAATCGAGTGGAAAAGTGGAAGGTGATACCAAGCTCAGACGTACAGAGATTGAAGCACAAGACGCAGAACTGGACTCCACAGATTCACATTCAATTTCAAAGCCCCCTGACAACATCTTCATTGTAAAACGTTTTCTTTGCGTTGGATTGTCATCTGCTGCAATGACATGCCATTCAATGGCAGCATCTCTGGGTAAGTGAGATATTACAACCACAGCAAGCATCCCACACACTGTAGCTATATCTCCATATGTCTCTGAGTCTTCTTCCTAAAAGATAAACAAAATATTGTGCATATTACACAACTGTTAGAAATCGATGATGCTCATATTCAGTTGAGATTTTGAAAAAGTCTGTACAGAAAAGTTATTTCATGGGGACTGCACTTTTCCCTAAACTTTCTTTGTTACTGAGGAAACCATTTTGAGCAATTATTAATTTATCTGACAGTTCATATCTGCTTATTTTATAATCTTAACTACTATGCCTCTGTCATTTAAGGAAATATTAACCATAATGCATTTTACCCTGAGTCTAATCAAACAGAATATGGCAGAATTCTAATTTCTGCATATCAATGGATGTAATTTCTGCATATCATTTGTCCATATCAATGGCCCTAGAAGAATGCAAATGGTAAGGCTACTGAAGCTATAGAAATGAATTAGTGAAGCACACAGATTTATTTATTTTAGGGTTGGAATATTGTAAGGATACAGTAAAGATACAATTCACATAGTTTAGAACTGTAGAATGGTCTGAACAAACCTTCCTAAAAGATTAAGAACACTTCCTTAATAGCAAGGCTGTTTTTCAAAATATCCAGAAACTGGAAATACGTATTTTTATACATCAAACAACATATCTACTTAGATTTGAAAAGCTAACACTAAGCTGCTACTTTTCTAATAGTATTAAAGTAGGATATGTCTTCTGCTTACTTTCTTGGTAAAAATTTTAGTATAATTTGCAATGTAGCACGTTAATAGGCATAACAACTGAATATTTCAGCATGCTGAAATATTTTTCCATGATTCAAAGAAAGAAACTATGAATTTGTAGCCATTTCAACCTAAATTAATTGTACTGGTGTACATTAAAGAGCAATATCTTTGAATCTTAACAAACCTAAGATCAGTTCATAAAAGACTTATCTCATCCACCTATTGTTGCTGAGTATTTAGTCATTTTTCATCTGAATAAAAATAAAAAAGAATCTTTACAACTTTAAACCAGGAACAGCACATTTAGGTCTGCCATTATCTTAAGGACAAACACTAACATGTATTATATGGCAAAGTCCATTTATGGAAAGCAATTAAATTTATGAAATATATATTCTCTCAAGGTATTTCCACTAACATTATCTGCTTTCTGAATATTTTTATTTGAACAATTTTAGATGTTTATTCAGGCCAGCAGATATTCTTTTTTTCTTACTTTTTCCTCCATTTTTAAACACAGATCACATGTTGAGCATTTTAATATTAGTGACTTACACCTTCTTCTTGGTGTACACAGAATTTTTTTTTTGTACACCAATTTGCTTACGCTGCAGTCTTTACTGGTAATACTGCCCATTGCCTGACCCCTAAATGGAAAAATAATAACAAGGCAAAACTGTCATTTTCCTCAAAGTCGATAAGGCCATATAACTCAGAGTACCTTCAATTTACAGGCTCAATTTTCATCCACTCACTCTTGACTTTGAGAGGAAGGAATAGTGATGGGTTACAGGCACTTTATTTCAAAATTCACTCGCAAAGTTATTGACAAGCATTTTCCACAGAACATCTTTACTGCTTGACCCTCGTAAGCTGTTTACATGAAAAATGCACTTACTTCTATATTAACGACAGTGGAGTCTAATTCTATACCAAACATGTAGGAATTGCTTTAGCATTTCTGTTTTTGATATGGGAACAAAAACAGCAATAATTTGTCTCAAATTGCAGTCACTTCAGTCATAATAAAATCTCACTGAGTACTCTTTGCTTTCTGTACTTTCATTAGGTAAGCTGGGCTGTTATTAAGGTACCAACACATAAATGTTATATTAGCACTTAACAGGAGCACAGTATTCTCCTCTAGGAGATGAATTCTAACCTTGTCAATATAATTCTGCTCTGAGTGCTGTAAAACGGTTTGAAAAGATGAAATACTGGAGGTTTGCACCACGAGGAAAAAAAAAAGGAAAAAAAAAAGTCATGCTCATTCAGGCTTAAAGGCCACTTTGCTGGCCCAAGGTGCTGAGGTACCGTTTAGAAAAAAAGTCTAAAGAAGCTCGCTCAGGTCATGTCAAGCATTGAAACAAACTTTTCTACTTCTCTGTACTTGTCGCAGGTTGTTAAATCAATTACTCAGTATTTCTGCTTGCCTTCAACTGCCATTTAGAGGATGAAAAAATACAGGAAAATTAAGGCCAGGATAAAGTACGTTTCCAAATCTAACAAACCAGAGTCCTTCTGAGTGAATGACTATACACAGTGCACCTGCACAGTGCCGTAAACTTCCACTGGCACTCATAACCTTTAACTTAAGGGTTTGTGCAAAGCCCTAGTGATGGAGCTACTGGGGACTAACAGTCTTTCATCAGCTGCTACGGACTCTTACAGAAATGCTTCCAACAATGACCTCACCTGACTTATTTTCAAGAAATCGTTGACATTTGTGTTATACATGGATGTTGCATTTAGTCTCAAAAGTGTGCTTGAGTTAGCTTTAAATTTACGACTGCCTTAAACAGCTGAATATCTTTATGACAGCCTGTCCTGTAAATAACAATGAACATATAAGGTCTGCTAGGGAATTCTATTCATATGATGCTAGAATAATATAAGCAAGCATATTATTAAGGACAAAGTGTGATTATTTTACTACTAGCTTGTTCTTTATAATTGAGTCTACACTCTCGTCTATGAGACTCAGCACTTTTGGCAGATAGCTCTGATACTATGAAGAAAAACAAGTGTTGAGGGTTCCTGTATGACAATATCAATGTAGTCTGTTCAATAAATGAGTACAGGTTTTGGTCCAGTCCTCCTTTCATACTTTCACAGCCTTGGAAAAGAAAATCTGAAGTAGAAAAGAAAGTAGGTTGACTTGTAAATCTTGAAAAAGAAGCACTCAATAGTTCTTCAGAAACTCTGTAAAATTCTTAATACTGAGAAATGAGAAAACACGGCCAAACAATGCTGAAAAATGACGAAAGGAAAGTTTGGAGAATGATGCTACTTTTATCTTACAGTTTTACATGATCTGATTTAGTGGATGAGGATATTATGTATTAGAGAGTATTCTGCTGTTGGGCAGGAGACAGGTTCTGAAAACAAAAAACTTTAACAGTACTTTCTTCCAGGAATGGATGCAAACTGGACTGTTGCAGAGACCATACTATGACTAACCCAGAATTTGGATTAGATGCTCCCCAAAACTTATTTCACAATATCCTCCCATTGCCAGTATGTTCATACATTACTACATACAATAATATATCAAAGAGGGGAAAGATAGAGCCCCATAAAATTTGGAAAAGAAAGACAAAAAACTCTAGATTTTTCTACTGAACATATGTATCTATATTATCCCCATCTCCTTGATCTTTGAACACTTTCCATAAAAAAAATAAAATAAAATTAAAAAAAGGACTTTCCCCATACTGAAGAAAATACTGGTACCCTGATATACTGATAAGTGTGTGATAAAACACCCTTATTACTATTTCAGGGGAGAAACAGAAGATAACTAGATTTTAGGAGGACTGGGAACATGATTCTATTATTTATCTTCCAGTTTGTAATCCCAAATGCGAACTGATACCATATTACTGCAAACACTAAGGAGAGTGCCATGCTAAACTAAGCAACATATTGGAAAGTCTGCATGGACTCCTTAATGAAGTATCACAGCAGTTGACATCAGTCAGGAAAGCAAACAAAATGTTACACGTTCTTAGGAAAGGAATACAGAATAAGGCAGATAACGTTGTGATACTGCGGAAGCTGCTCACCTGCACCTTGAATAAGGTGCACAAATGTGGATCTCTCATCTGGAAAAGGATCTAGAATGTGTTTAGAGGAGAAGAATAAATATGATCAAAAGTTATGAATAAAAGGATGGAGAAAGCTGTTCCAGACTTCTTAAAGGGCATAAGACAGATTTACAAAATCACACATGATGTAGAAAAGGTGGGTAAGAATCAACTTTTCCCTCTTGTCTTTTAGTATAAAAGCTAGAGATCATCAGATGGTAGTAAGAGCATAGTTACAAAAAAGTGGAGCGGGGAACCAGAATGGTGGGTGACACGTGGCATTCTCTGAGTTTTACATTCTTCTAAAATATTCCGGATTGATTTTATAGATTAATAATCTGCACAGAGTGAAGCAGAAGCATACAGAAAACAGCTCTGAAGGAAGAAATGCTTCTTCAGCTAGTTGACTGAGGTATTCTTACCAGAGTCTCGAGCTGGAAGAAGTATGTTCTTGTAATGATACTGCAATGGAGAAAAATTAGTTTAATTTGGAAAACAGAGTGGTTACTCTTGGTCTCTTTTTGAGGAAGGAAACGTTTCCTCTAGTCCCTTTTTCCCTTCAGAGAATCAGAGAGAGTTGGAATCCCGGTGAGAGAGCGCAAGCGTATTTTCAGCCCACACTTATACCGATACAGAGAGCAGTGCTAGTATGAACAACCAAACAGAATTTACAGCGCCAGGCAGCGCCAAGCAGAAAGGGCATTTGCTCACAAACTCTAAAGAGCTTGTGATACAGAATTATCTTAAATCTTAACTTTAATCTGCAAAAGCATAGGGATCACTGGCTGGAAATAGAAGGTATTGGAGAGCATGGCTGAAAAGTTATTGAAGGCCACATACTACAGCTATCCAATGAGATCCGATTCAGTGGTGTATCTAATCACAAAAAAAGAGAATGGTAATTCTTACTAAATTTCTTTATTCATGCATAGGCTGAAGCTGAAAAGATGCCCTAGCTAACACTTTTATGAAAATGTTTAATGCAGAAATACCAAATCTTTCACATAAAGAGAAGGAAGATTAACAGTGTGTCTTAACTTTTAAAATTGTAATTAAACTATATCTTCACATTAATGTAAAAATGGTTATCTGAACTGCTGTGTGCATAATGCTTTCCTGAGTTTTGCTTAAATACAAAAATTATCTCAGTGGTTCATAGCATTACTCAGTTCCTTTCATTCTGCATGCCTTAGTTCTTGGTGAAAAATCACTCTGCTTTCATTGTGCTTATTCAGAGGAGCTCCAGGAATCCTGTTACTTACACTAATGAATGCCTGGTGCATGACAGTACCGCTACAAAACAAAGTGGAAGCTGATGCAAGGAGCACAGCTAAATGAAAAACACTGTGCTGTACGTCCTGTAAACTAGCTTAGAAAGAATGTGGTTTTAAAAGCATTAACCTTAAAAGAGAATCTCTTAAACTAATAAAGCATTTTATCATTAAAAATGAAAAATCAAAGGCAGGCCTAGCAACATGTCAAAAAAAGAGGAATGAGTATATGACAAATCCATATTCAATCCCTTACATAAGCTTACATAAGCGTTTAACAATTTTACTTAATTTAAAAAAGTACACGCTTTACTTATTAACAGTTATTATATACCTTTGTTTATTTGACTTCCTGCATCTCTTCCAAAAGAGAAATACTCTTTTTGTTGTATAAGAACTGAAGGTACCTACTTCACAGCTGAATATGGAATCAGACTGCAAGAGAAAAAGATGAATGCGTAATTGCTATCTCTACAAAGAACTGACTTAGAGAACAAAAAAGGAAGATACTGTGATGTTACTTTCAGAAGCTGAGTTTATGAAAACCTTCGATGGCATGCATTATTACACCATTATACTGGCAAGATTAATGTGCCTTTAAATAATACATTTAAAAATTCTCTTACACTGCCTGCATAAAACAGATTGCATCAAACTCCAGAGATCCAGTTTAAGCTTTGCTGGAGAGTCTCTCACAACAATAGGTTTATGACTTTGAAAAGTAAAGATTCCACTAGGAAAATGGCATAAGAATAAAAATGTCAGCTCCCAAAGAAAGTAGGATAGAAACAATCCTTTTCAACATCCTAGTTTGTCTAATAAATAGGCCACATACATTCCTGGTGTTACCCTTCTGAATTCAAAGAACGAATACCTCAGTGTTTTATAACAATGAAATTGTTAAGAATATTCCTTTTGTAAAGCTAAAAAAAAAAAAAAAAAAAAAAAAAAAAAAAACCACCTCATGGTTAGTATTCTTACCTGAAACAAACAAACAAAAAAACAATTATTTGCTGCACACCAAAAATATATTAAGAACGACAGACTAAAACTGAGCTCTTATGAAGCTGAATATTCATGATGGAATAAATGTTGTTAAAATTAAAAAAACTTCAGATATTTTAGACTGCTCTACTCCACATGTGTTGGAGAAAGCTGACTGTAGTTTAATTCCACTGTATCATAAAAGACTATTTTGTATAATGACAACCTGAAAACTCAGCCTGTACTTATTTCATGTTACCGTAACTGAGAGAATCTAGAGAAAGCAGAGCTCTTTATTTTTAATGTCAGTATCTAAGGGACATGTTGCAGATTGTTTTTTGTGCAACCTTTACCTACATTTCAAAAACAGAAACATAAAAAAGATAAAGTAGACATAGAGGCATTATTTCTAAGGGTACTTTTAACCAATTCTTAAAATTCTAGTGGATTTCAAATTAATGTGATCTCTCCAAGAGAGATGTAATTGCTACATACAGGCTTTTGGAATAAAATCCAAACTAGGTCTTCTTCATAATAATTGTAAAAAATTAAACATGCAGATTTATAACATACGGGGCAGAAAGTATATCTTTAAGTCTTTATGGAATCAGAATTCCCATGACTAACGCGTTATGAACTATACTAATGCAAATATTATATGCAAGCATTATATATTTCCTTCTCTTAAAAAAGCTGAGCAAACGTGGAAGCCGATGAAAACAGAAAGAGTTCACAAAAGACAGATCAATAATTCTATAATTCCTATAATTCATTTAGCTAAACAGAATAATCTAGATGTTTTCTATTCGATCTTTTACGATTATCGTCAACAGAGGCCAAAAGGATTAATTTATGTCACTTCAGGTGATAGACAAAAGGACTCAACTGAAATTTAAGATGTAACTTTATAAGATCTCTTTGGATGATATTTGGTAAACAAGGATATCATTTGCTTTTTAGATTTGGTTCTCTCTTCTATTGTCGGACGGCTGCTCTTTTATCCTTCATTTGGGAAACCAAGGCGGCAAAGACACAGTGACTTGATCTGATCAAACGAGAGCAACCAGTCTCATGTTGCCATTAGGACAATGCAAGGACAAACCGATCCTTAGAACAGCCAAGCAATTGAAAATCTGAAGAAAGATCATATAAAAAAAAATGCTGTAATAACTAGCATAACACCTCTTCTTTCTGGGTTTACCAATGTGGAAGTTTTCTTGAACTCAAGACTTAGACAATTACTTTTAAGAGTAACTTGAGAAGAGAAAGAAAACCTAACTTGACCTACTGCAGTTGTTAGCCATAAAAAAAAAAAAAAAAAAAAACCCCTCTGCTTCACAGTAGTGGAAAAGAATCTCTTGTTAAAGATGAAGACTCCATTTTTGCTTAATTTATCAATTAAATACCACAATCTTGTTCCATCCCATTATCTGGCAGCATTGTCTCAATTGCCCCATGGACGTAGAATTTTTGACTTCCCAATGAATACAATTCATTTTAATCTCTTTTGAAAATACATCTCATAATTGCATGTGACAATTACACTAGCATGACAGCAAAAGAAAGATTTTAAAATGCTGGATATCCAGCCATGGGAAGCATATGATAACATCACATGGAAAATATAGAGTACCATTTTTGCACATTTTTAGATGGGTAAAAATTTCAGATATAGCACTGACTATTCAGAGAAAAGCAAGTCTGCAATGAATGCATTTGAACTTAAAATTTGATAGGCATAGGACTGTCAGCACAGCTTTTAAAGGGTCATAACACCTGAAATTCAGAATTAGACAATGAATATTAGCTTTAAGAATGGATATGACTGCTTGAAGGAGAATATTTTCCCTCTTTCTGGGGCCTTAATAATTCTCACTTACAAATAATGAAAACTTAAGCATTTTAGGGCTTTTTTGTTTATTTTGGTTGGTTGTCCATTTTTATTTTATGTTACTAATTCTTAAGGAACTGCTCATGGCTGCAGGTGGGAAACCTGGGTAAACAAGTGCTCTGATAATACCATATACATCCCTGGCTTTTTTCCCCAAGTCAAAGTGGTCACCTGATTAGGGACCAGGAGGGAATTTTCGCTTATGTTAAGGGCACACAAGCCTTGGGTTGTTTGGTTTGCTCCGCAGAATTAGTCTCAGATCATCTCCTACTCTCTCCTGTGTCCATACCAACCTGGCAAACACCCGGACTGCTGCGTGGGAGGCTCAGCTTCTCAGTTCTCTGCCTGCGGCATAAAACATTTTAAACTCCTGAGGTTTGATATATTTTAGTCTAAGTATACTCACCGGGTTCAAAATGGGAGTATCTGGGTGAAATGTAATGGCCTGTGATATACAGGTCAGCCTAAATGATCTAATGGTGCCTTCTGGCTGTAAAAGCTACTAAAGCCATGAAATCTGTTTTACCCACTGCTTACGCTCGGTCTTTCCACCGGTGCCTCTGTGCCTGAATTCTAAAAACCCACACCGAGCAGGCAACCATCTCACTCGTTATGGCCTTTAATCTCCCTTGCCGATGGTTTTAAATATTTAAACAGCTCTACATGCCGTACTCCCTTTTATGTGTTCTCATAGTTACAGAAATAATTTTGGAAGCAAAATAGCTAAACAGTAAGCATAATAAAAATGAAACAGGTTAAAGCTTATTAGCAGTAGGGAGCAGATGCAGCAAAATTCTGCCAGTTCCCCTACATTTCCTCCCCAGCAGGGACTTTCTTTCAAGCTGTGAATTAGTTCTATGCTGTAAATGCAGGCTGCTGTTCCTGCAATTGCACCTTCCTATACCTCAGCATTGGACTGAGAATTTGCTTTGATTCTTGGTTTCTTCCTTTGTAATAATAATATTTAAAGTAGTTCCTGCAGAGCTATATGTAAATTCAAGCACTATATGCTTGATACTCCGAAGGGTATGGAAATGAAAAGGGATGAGAAAATAATTACATATTGAAAAACTATTATATTTTCTTTAAAAATATTAACTTTCTCACAACAAACTAAAGGTTCCTGAGCCAAGAGATAACCAGATAATGATTAAAGGTAAGATTCCGTGAAATACCTCTCAAACATACATCATTCAATATATCAGTTACAATGTGGAAAAAAGATAACTATTTAAGGAACAAAGTCATAAATTGATAGCAATATAAACTGAAAGCAAATGAAGTCTGCCACATGAAACATGATCACAGACTGTCACTCTGAGGGTTTTATTCATCATGTGTAGTGTCAAAAATAAGCACTTTGGAGAGGGAGTTGAACTGAATTACAGATGGAAAGATTCCACCCGATGAAAATCATTTGAGAAGGTGTATCCAGATGCGACAGAAAAAGAGAAAATTTAATGGCCAAAATCTACTTTGTGGGCATTAAGGATGGCTTATTTTATGATTCAGAATTTAAATTTCAGATGCCAGTTGCAGAGGTTTTTCTTTGAAAGTCTACCTTGCTTCTGAACTTTGACCTTGAGCTGTGGAGCTGATTTTCAAAATAAAAAAAATTGTCGTTTTCACCTGACATATTTTAAGTAGACTCATCCTCCACCTGTACAGCACTATTAGCTACTGTTGTTAAAGCTGTAATTAAATTTTGCAGTATGTAGTGAAGAAAATTGTAATGCTTTTGGAAGCAAAGAAAAGCCATTTGAAAATTCCGGCAGCACTATTAAACACCTATTAATTGCCAGACACTCACCGAGACAGCCACTTTTATTAATAATATGATGCATAAATGTGCATTGAAAATGAATTTGTATTTGGCACTTTTTGGCATATAAAAATTTATTGGAAAAATATGAACATTTACCAACCTCCATCTTATGTATGTGAGTATTTTTGGGGTAAAGGTTTGTTATCAGCAGTGAAATCTGTTACTTTCATTTTTAACATGGTATGAGTGCAAAGCAAGGTCTGTAATGTAGAATATAACATAAGAAAACTGCTAGGACTGCACGTTCCCCCCNCCCTTTTTTTTTTTTTTTTTAAGGCATTCATGTTGGTCAATAAAGTCCTGCGTACAGGCAGGAATTTAGATTTTGCAAGACAGGCTTTCCCTCCGTTCAGTGCTATAGCAGCCAAGCTCCAATGATGCACTTAAAGCAGCTACTTACAATCCATTCATAATAAGAAATTCATATTAACTAATTTCAGGCACCTAAAAATTATAAGGCAAGCTTGAATTAAACACCCAGCTGTTTTCAACAACCCCTGGAATCAGACATACAGAAAGCAAGTCAGTTCTATGGAAGATGAAGACACTTGTCTCAGATTACTGCTGAAGCATAAATAGGGATCTTAACTTTTATGTGCCTGAAGGCAGGTGATGTATATGAGGCCAGTGTGGAAAGCTTTCAATAAACAGCCTTTATGGTGACACATGTTAATATATATGCTTCTTAAAATTGATATAATAAGAAAAAAATTATATTTGGGTGTGTATGTACTACATATATACATGCGCACACACACAAGCAAAGGGAGAGGGAGAGAGAATACCTATATAACTATACATCTCTAGCTATACCTCCCCCCCATATAATTCTGCAAAATATGTACAGAAAAACAGTATACTACTGACTAGATATTTATAATTGCTTCTACAGAGACATAATGTGACAAATAAGAGAAAACTTTACCCAAAAAAGTCTCAACAGAAATGAATAATAAATAGCACTTTCTTCAGTAAAGTTACATTTTCCTTTTTCAGACTCACTCCTTTGCTGAGATATATGCACAAACAATGACTTTGTCACCTATAGGAGATGGCCAAGATATTTACACAAAAAACGTTTGTAAACAGAACAAAAAGCCCTGCATAGTAATTCCTCTGATTAATAGACAAAATAAAATTAAAGTTAGATTTCAAGTTTGCTTCCAGCTCCATTCATTGTATTGCAGCTAAAGATTGACAAGAGCTACAAGTTTGTATCACATCAGCTGAAAGCATTTTTATCTTTCATGCACGAAACCGAATAAACACAGAGAGGAAGCTGGAAGTGATTATTCACTGCTGAGCTCGCATGCATGTCACTGGGTCACTAGTTAGCACTGTCTGCTCTACTAAAATCAAAAGGGCTTCAAAATAATGCATTTTTGCCATCCTAAGGACTTGTTCGACAGTGGTGTAGAGGAAAAGATAAAGATTTATTTGAAGCTCACAAAGTATTTTTCAGAGAGAAAAGGAAGAGGAGGGAATGAAATCATTACTATTAGGATCAGCACACAGAAAAGATATGAGGATAACCAAATACTGGAATTTAGCAGGATCCCTTAGATTGTGCTATGCACTACTACAGAAGAACTTTTATTCAAAGTTATTTTCCTGTCTGATTTTTTTTTTTTCCAAAATACCTGAAACTCTATACCTGAATAGCAATACTTGCACAGTTTCAAATAGAATAGGAGATTTTTTGAGGTGAAATGGAGTTTACTGAGGGAAAAGACTAGGTGTAGATTTGCCTAGCTAATTCTGTGGGTTTTTTTTTCAGGTTCATTTGCTGATTCTATTCAATAGTTGAATTTTGCCTCCTGCAACTAACATGTTTTTTGGATCCAGCATGTCCACAAAGACTAAAAGGATATTGCTTGTAGATTTTAAGAGCCTACTTACAGTACAGGAGTTTAACTAGTTTCTGAGATCTGAGTTTTCTGATTTTTGTTCAGAGCAGGTTAAAACACCTTTTCAGGAAGAGATCAATTTCCAGAATAACTAGTTAGTATTAACATCAAATCACTTGTTGGAAGCATTGACTTGCATCTCTCAGCCAGAGATGCAAACATTGCATGCACCTGCTTCAATTTTAGTAAGGACCAGAAGTCAATAAAACTTCTGTCATTGTAGGTAAGGGTGGTAATGTGCAGACCGGGATCATCAGGACTAACAATAACACCAGGACTAACAACTAACAAGTTTGAGGGGACAATATGACGCTGACGACTTTCATGAAGTTTATTCTTTCAGCGTGGGGGTATAAAGTGGCCTACCTGTAGTGAGAACTAGAGTTATACATGAAAGTTTCCAGAGGGAAAGCAGGATCTTGGACACTTTTCCATCCCCGTGGCATTCTAGCCTTGATCAAGAGGCTTGGAGAAGAAGTACCAGCCGCGGGGTGAAAAGCTGCTAATGGCTTTCACAGTCATGACACGTGAGACTTCCGAGCAGAGGTTCTGACCCACGCAGAACAGCAGATTCATATAAGCCCTCTCGCTGAGCACAGAAGGGACAGGCTCCAAACAGAATTAATATCTTCAGCAAAGGAGATGAAGAATCCCTCACAAAACCTCTTACAAAGAGACTGCCGCAGGGGAAAAATCAGTCAACCTGGATGAACTAGTCTGTTTACCAACCTCAGTAACTTGACGTGCATTTCTTCACATTGCCTAACTGAAATACAAAGTTCAAATACACATGTATATTACCTGTAAATGGCCAATAAGCTAGTGTAAATCTGTACAGATTCATGGGGCTCCGTTAAGCTGATATATACCAGCTGAGGATTTGACTGTATCTGTAACTATCTATCTATTTTTGCAGGCATTCACACAAATCAGAAACACTATCTTTCTTTCTTACTTTACATTACTCCATATTTTATGTTTATAAGCTGCAACAGGTTATATTAATCTATGCTGTTTAGAATGTTTATGCAAAGTATACATTTTTTATGTATCTATATATTTAATTTCTAGTAATGGCTTTGCTTAGGGATCATGCCACCTGCTATATTGTTTTGTTGCCTGTATTGCATTTTAAATTCATCACAGTTCCCCTTATTTTACAAATAAAATATCAGAATGCCCCTCAAAAAAAGAGAGCGCGAAAGCAAGCACGAGAGCAAAAGCAAGAGTGCGAGAAAGAGAAAGTGAATGTGCGCGAGAGAGAAAACGAGAGAGAAAACGAGAGAGAAAACGAGAGAGAAAACGAGAGCGTGAAAGCAAGAGCACAAAAGCAAGAGTGAGAGAGAGAGCGCGAAAGTGAGAGAGAAAGTGAGAAAAAGCACAAGAAAGAGACGTGAAAGTGGCAGCCCTTTCACACCCAACTGTTGGCTAGTGCCAAAAAAGAATATTTTCAGGGACCTGCGGAGTTCCACTATCTGCATTTGACCTGTGTTAAATATTCTCATTACAACAGCTTCAAACGAACACAGAAGCTTTGTTTCATCCTAGCACCGGGGAGAGGAAATGCACCAGGCGCCACATGAAAGCCCCACTGCCACGGTGCTGTGCGAACGCGCTGCGTGATCCCAGCACGGGCCGTAAAAAAGGCCGCCTTTAATATCTCCAACTGGGGAACCTTCAAAATAGCAGCTAGTAAAAAATAAATGTCATAAATCTGTTCTGTTAGAAAAAGGAAACTGAAACACACATTTTCTTTCCGTTGAATTTTTGATCAGCTTGCGTACTGGCTCGTATCAATGTTTTTCAAAACTATTTACTTTTCTTTTGGCAATACGAACAATTACATTAATTAACGCTGGGAGATTTTTCTGCAATGTAAATATAGCAGGGTTCTAATCTGTCATTTACACCTTTACAATATTATAATATAATTTACTTCTACTCCTCACATTTCAATTACTCTGAGAAACCAGTAAAGGAAGGCGACCATTGCAACCAGTGTTGCCTGTATTACTGTTTATAGGGTGCAGAATTTACAATACGACTCGGAAACACACCAATTGCATTCAACATAAATATTAACTAGTGCGTACAATAAAATACACAAAGCCATGCACCTGAATATTACAGACTTATAAAATCTGTTCAAGATGTTAAAACAGCAAATATCCTCTCACATAAATCTGTTTTTACATCCCTTTTAAGTTTAAAGTAATTTGCTCAATAGGTAAAGAGGCTCTTAAACTGCCCGGTCTTCTGCAGTAAGAGCAGGTTTTGTTGTTGGAGCATTATCTACTCTTGCTCTGCTTCAGACAAGGAAACAGGAAATGTATGGATTTTATTTAAACTGATGATTGTTCATTGTGTTTTAAGTATACAATGCAAAGCACCACTGTGTTACATGATACCATGCTGAACAAAGATGTAAAAACAACTTCAAAAAACACTGCTGCTGGTTCTGGAATTAACCTGACCTGGGACCTCAACACTGTTCTGTATTTTATTCTGTGTACAAAGTGGAAAGCTCAGATCTACCAAAGTATTTAGTCAGCCAAAATGGGTTTTATGGGAGTGATGAAAAAGGTTAGGTGAAGGAGCTCCCTACAAGCCAGTGGTTCTGAGGCATTTTACTCCTTGGTGTTTTTCAAAAATACTATTTCATGCTCATTTACATCTTTTAATGACAAAACTGGTTGTAAAACCTCTGCCCAAAGAGGTATAAATTTAGACGTTCAAAGCTGGCATCAAGTTACCCAAGAGTTGCAATAAGCAAGAAACCCAGTCATGACATAACATGTCAGATAAACAAATCTTGCAGATCTTTTCCCCGGCGCTTCTCCATCATGTGCTATTAAGACACACACTGTCAACAACCTGACTGGCATTCCTGAGAATTCATATTTTCATTGGATTTCAAACAACCATGGGATCCCAGCTGATACTGAACACTTACCACAAAAAAGAAAGCTCCTGTCTGCAGAAGGTGGGTTAGGGAACTTTTAAAGCTTGTATTAGAATTGCGTGGGTAGGAATATATTGGAGGGAGCCGACCAGACAACTAATGATTCTTTTTTATACACTGGCAAGATGTGTTATAAAAGCCAAAAGACACATAATTTTTCATATTACAGAAAGTATCTTCTGAGTTAGATTTTTCATCACTGAAGGTAGAAAATATAGTGGGAGAAGCCTAATGAAATAACTCAGAGTGGAATTAACATGCTAATCTATAATATTATCATCCAAAGGAAAAAAAAAAAAACAGGATGTATAAAATGAATTGCTTGAAGCAAAAGATATAAGCTAATGGTACTAGAGTTATTAATAAATCTTGCAGTTCCATTAAATATTATCTTTCTATGCAACCCCCGTTCTATTCTTAACCAAACATATTTTTTCCTTGTTTCATGCAGCTTTTCAAAATCTAACTTCACTAATATTCTGGGTTCACATACAAATATAGAGATTCCTAAATTTAATATTAAATTTTAAAATTAACTTTAATATTGTAAAGGTAAAAATCTATTGCCAGGAAAAACATTGTGCACTAAATATACTGAAGCATTTTCCATGTACATATTTCTTTTTATGATGAGGATATTAGAGATAGCATTTCACACAGTTCTGGAAAATCTGCTGCATAGTTTTGTATATGCCATCACATCAAAATAAGAAAATAAACGTATTTTTACCATTCACTTATGTTTATCAAGAGCTATATTTCAAAAGTAACAAATGGCCTCCAAGTTTGTCTGCGAGTAAGTTAATGTACTCTTGGCTCACCGAGGAAACTGAACTCCGAGCACTCTGCTGCGGAATACACACTTGATTAGAAACAGACAAAAACAGGCTCTATTACATGGTGGATCAAAACAGATATATTGCACTGGCCTATACTCAGTTTTGCTGGAGATTAGCAGCATGTAACAAGGAAAATACACACAGTAGTTAAACCGAAATGCCTGGAATTCTGAGCCAATATAGCATATTACTTCTACATATCTAGGGCAGCAATAGTGACCAAAATCAAATAGCCAGAGGTGGGAAAAAAGCGTAGCCTTGGTCTTGCTCATCTCAGCTAGCCTAGTGGAGTCTGCTATACAGACAGAAGTACAACACACCACTTAAAGTACTACTATAAAGATGATTCTGCATGGAAAGCCCATGGGGAGGGGAAAAAGAAAGCGGGGGTGAACTCTGCTCTGAACTAAATATAGTGAGAGCTCTTTCTAAACAGCACATCTCCACCCGTATGGAATGAAGTGCATACACAAAGTAATTTAACAAAATTTTGCAGTCAGAGTCACTGTTATATCATTATACAATAATTATTTGGAATATTTCCATCTATCAATAATGCCATCTGTCCCATCCAATACAAATGGACTACAACCCATATGGCTTATTTTTTCTATTGATTACTCTGCTGAATGAGTTAGCAAAACCACTCATAAAATCATCATATTAGATGACACTGTCATTAAAAGATGTGAAGAAAAACACAAGATGAGACTTAATTGGAAAACTGTCAGTTCATTTTCTAGAAAGTTTTAGCAATGCTGTTACATTTTCTTTTTTAAAAACGCTCTAAATGCTAACTACTGGATTAGGCAGAAACTCTTTTACTGCACAATTGTTACTATTGCTAATTATGTACATTAAAGAAGCTCCCAATATGTAGCTCCCCAAAAGTGTCAAGACATCCCGAAATGTGCGTGCGAGGGCTTGCAGCTCATCTCACACAGCATTTGCAGAAGGAGGGCAGGGCGAAGCTGCTGGTGGATAGCACTTGTGTTTGTTCATTCCAATTATTTTTTCCTAGTTCTTTGCTTTGATTATTGCTTGCATAGTTGTGGCTGTTCTGTATTTGCAGCTCGTTTTCTTCTGATTTTAATGACTGATTGCCTTAACTATATTTTAATCTCTCCAACAGCAGCAGCAACAACAAAGGCTGGATAACAGCAATCCAGCCTTCTTATTCATCTGCAGAACTTAAACACTTAGACTCCCTTATGCTAGATTTCATTTCTATAATACAATTTCATTTAGTTTTAACAATGAAGCCAAAAATGTTCCAGATATTTTCATTAGTTCAGTGATTCAGTGTTTTTCTGGACCGAGTCCTCACTGGGGCTGCTTCTCTTTCCCTTCCTTCCCTTCCACTATTCTGTTTTGTTTGCCTCCACACTGGACTCGTACTGCAACCTCCAATCCCTCCACCAAATTCCTGGATCCTATTCCCTCCATAATCCTGAATGGCCTTTGAATGACACTAGAATCCAAATGGGCATAGAAAAGAAGACAACAAAAGGATGGATCCAGATTCCAGCTCAGGATATAATCATTGATATCTTTGGTGGCTGGAGCTCAAGGATGTTCAGGGTTATGGAGCAGTGATGATGCTGTAGGGAGCAGTCTGTGGAGCGGAGATACTGAGGTGGCACCTGGAGTGAAGCAACTGGGATGACAGTAGTGGAAAATAATTGCTTAGGAAGCCAAGAAGGTTGAATGAAATGGGAATAAGGGGTCAGGGATTGGTTGACTCAAATAGGTTAGAAAGGTGTTTTCTCTCTCTCTCTCTCTCTTTCTCTCTTTCTCTCTCTCTCTCTCTCTTTCTCACACTGTTACAGTCCCCTCCATCCTTACTACTCCTGTGGGTACCAGTGAAATTATTTGGGTATTCTGAAACAGACTCAGTTCAGCTTTCTCATCATATTTCAAGAAGTTCCTAAAAGTTAATCATTATTGTCAATAATATGACAAGATGTCTTCAAAAGTGAAGATAAAATTGCCTGATTGCCTTATCGCAGACAAAATTTTGATCAATACCATGTCCATGTTCTGCTCTAACAACTTTTTCTTAAATCTGCTGTGCAAACACATTCAGATAGCAATTCTCTTCTTTCTAAACAGAGTTCCTTTAGGTCCAGTCTGTTTGTGTCCCAAACAATTTATATAATCCCTTTTGTGCTTTCCTCACTACTGACATAAAATACAGAGAATGACAAAACTGAAGCTGTAAAAAAAATATTATGCAGAGGATATTTATCACACATTACTATATGACAGAATGCTACAAATTTTTGGTGCTCAAAAAAGAGCTTTGACAGTTCTGATGTGTACCATTTTGTCACTGTGTTAAATACAAATTCCTCAATCACAGCATACCATCATTTCACTATTAAATAACATTCAAGAATAGAAAAGTAGAGTATAAAGTCCCTCTTAAAAACCTAATTAAATATATGGTTTAAAATGTCTCGTTTACAATAAACGAGTTCTGAGCTGCATCGTTTTGCTAGCACAGACTCTTTCCCCCCACCATGGATCACAGCAGCAGAATAATTTCAATTTAGGCACTGTTTGTTCTTATTAAGTAATCCGCAAGTTTATATTGATTCATGCTTTTGGCCACTGCCTGGCCAAAGAGAATCACTTGGTTTGGCTGGCTACTTTACTTGCAGAAAACGGCCTATAATTTCATCTTATGGTATCTAAGAGAACTGTAGTACTTAGTACTGGAACATCAAAAACGAACAAAAACAAATAAAAGGATGCACAACTTTGTTCAATATAGATGCCAGTGGAGTAAAGCTAGTGAGTTCTGGATTCCACCCAGAAAGATAGTTAGTTATCTTAGAGCTCTCCACAGACTGCAATCAAAGAAAATGTTAAGTGCAAAGACTAGATTTCCTGTCTTCACTAATTCTACAGACTGAGAAGCACAACTGTAGTATAATTTTATGAAGTTCTTTAGAATTTCTTTTTACTTTTTCTAAGAGTAGAATGAGACAAAAAGAACATTTCTCCTAATACCTGGCAAACTAGTGCTTCTTCTCCTACGCAAAACTGCACTGATGAACATCCACCTCCACTAAAAAGCCAATTATATTTTCAGGGCAGGACAATTCTTCTCTCTTGGTTCCCTGTAACAAAAGCCTGTTCGTTCTTTGTCTCTGCTTTACTGTGTACATAAACCACTGCTAATCAAAAAAGTATGCATAGCCTGAGGAAAAATTCGATTCTTCTATTCAAAGCTCTTACTGATGAAATGATTGGGAAATTGGTACCTCTGGCTGCTAAAGACAACTAATTCCCAGCAGTATTCTAAATCTTTTCAAAGCATTTTTATATCGTGTTGTAGCACATATTACTTAATTTTCTGTTTTTTTTTAAAACTATTTCTGACACTGCTACTAACAAAAAATAATGAACACAATCTCATAAGCATAAGATTTGATAAGCATCTTCTCCAATTGCTAGATGCTGCTCTAACATGCTTTTTCTTAAATATCTCTGAAACCTTTTAGAGAGCTAACCCATCATAGAAGTGTGTGCAGGGAGCAACCTGCTACTTAACCTGTCTGAGCAATGAAAAGGTGATGTGGGCCAGATACTAGCAATAACCCAAAGACAAGCAAACTCATCACTACTTTTTTATGTAGCTAAGAACATATTGCCTTGAAAGTCAGTTCAGGAGATGGAAGAAATAACAGACTAGATGAAGACTGGCTGGTTCATATAATATTTACAGAAAACCAAAAAGATTCTATTTGGAGATAGGAATTGTCAAACATCATCAACCTGCCTTCAAATCAGTATCCATGTGTATTATAAAATAAGAAGGTGCTTAACCATGGTACATACTTAACAGTCACATAGCAAAGAACATTCTTAAAACTCCCTGATGGGTATTTCTCTGCTCTGAAGTAATTTAATGTGGCTATGACTGTGCAATGTCTAATTGCTGCTTCTGAAACATCATGAAATAGTACATCTCCTAGGAAATATCAGCTAAAGATACTATATTTATAAAATATCACAGAATAGTTGGGGTTGAAAGGCACTTTCAGAGAACATCTGGTCCAACCCCTATGCTCAAGCAGGGTCACCTAGAGGATGTTGCTCCAAGAAAGCCGTATCCAGTTGGGTTTTAAACATTTCCAAGGATGGAGACTCCACAACTTCTCTGGGCAGCCTGCCTAAACAACCAGTCACCCTCACAGAGGGCAATATGCTGAAAGCGTGTGTGTGTATATATATATATACACATATATAGTATATGTGTGCATATATATATATATATATATATATATATGTATATGCGCACTAGTGTCACAGTCACTGTTCCATTTAAAAGTCCTACAAAACCTATTGATTTACAAAACCCTTAATACTAGCAGACCCAGCTTCATCTTAGGAACTATGGTGAGATCAGCAGGTCTTAGAATATGAAATAAATATGGCTAGTAGACACAAATGCTGAAGGCTTCTTCAACATGACACAAATAGAAGACACAAATAGAAAAAGAAAACCAAAGTGATCACTGACATTTGCAAACTGACTGGCTTCTGATACAGTCTCATCTGGAAAACGTGTCTTTCTGATTTCACTTTAACTCTTTCTAAACAAAACCATAAAAAGATATGATCACTCTTCAAAAGGAGACCAAATGGTGAGGTTATTTTAGAGCAGTACCAGTTAGGTACTTTGGTAAATTTTATCTATACAAGGATCTTTGTAAGTGACATCTTCTGAACACATTACAAAAATCAACTTTTCACCAAAACATTCATCAAGAACATTGGAACAAATAGAAACAACTGACAGCATGCCTTAGAGTAGAAATTTCAAGGTGTACAGCAAATAACACATCTTACGTTAAAAGCAGAATAAAAAAAAAAAAGCTGAAATCTTAGTGGACCTTAATGAGTGCTACATAGAGAACTGGAAATGTTTCAGATACAAAACACTTGGTCATGATGGGTAGTCAATACTACTTTTGAGAACCCTCTGTTAATAAACCAAGGACCAATGCTTAAATTTCTATACAGAGCCTACATCTTCATTCAGACAACTACCTAGTGTAGAGACTGAAAGTGAAGACAAATAGAAAACAACAAATCTGGGGAGCACAGATCCTTCTTCTATGGCAATATCAACAAGTTATGCTCCCAAGATACATATTTTCCTGAGAAACTGTAATAATTAATTTATATATAACAGTAATATAGTAACCATTTTTGGCTACTCATTCAGAGAATAGTTATGTTTTATTTACAAAATTTGTGGCTATTACATTTTTCATGTTTGCAAGGTATTGTGTGGCAATTTAATAAAAATGTCACTAACAGTTTATTATAATTATACTGCCAATCACTGTGGAAATTATTAGACTGTTAAACACAATCTAGGGCCAACCAGTAGCAAGATATGCCACAATACGGTCTTAAAAGTTTGGCTGAATAATAAGCAACGAAGAACTGCTAAACTCTGTTGTCATGACGATAGCGCTTGGAATAAAAGTTGGGGGGGGATCAACAGAAGAACCTTCAAAAAGTTCAAGTAAAATGCTCAGTTCCTTTTAGGTAAAAATACCTGGGAAGAGATATTCCCAATATGAAGTTTGCATTTTTGCAGGAGGAACAAGCTACCCTTAAAGAATTCTTCGACACGTTGCTTTGGGGAATTAAGACAAAGTTAGTGAGGAATATAACTTTCTATTAAGCAATTTTCTTTCTCAGTTGTGCACAACCACTTATGAGCCAGAACATAACAGCTCAATCAAACCTTATTATATCAGCTGTACTTGACCCCCTCTGAAATATATTGCTAAAATTCTGGTATCACTGCAAGATTTAGGAAAAGGAAGAAAATAAAAAGACAACCTAGAAAGAAGCAAATAGGTATCGTAGCTACCTTTTTACAGTCTCTTAACTTCGTCTGCCATACAGAACGAGCAACAGGGATGTACTTGCTGCGGGTTACGTAACAGCTGGCGGCGAGGACGTGCTGCAGCGCGCTGCCCGCGGCCCGCAGAACCCGCTGCACGTGGCGCAGGGAAAGCGCCGCCTCGGGCCACACGCCGCCGCGCACCAGCTGCATGCTGCAAGGTACCAGAGCAATCTGCCCAGCACAGTACAGCACATCTCCCACCTGGAAGGGGAAAAAAAAAAAAAAAGAGAGATTCTGGGATTATACAAAGCAATGTAATTATTTTCCACTTTTCTAGATATTTTCTGTCAACACTACTATTCTTTGCCATCATATGACATATTGCTAAAAATGGAGCAAACATGCCAATCAAAGGTCATTTTTTCGCAGAGATTTCATTATGCTATAGAAATAGAGCATTATAATAAACTTGAATCTAAGAATTAGCACATGGATAATCGAAAGTTCATAACCATCTTCAGCTTAAATAGATGCGATGGAACTCAATACACAATTTAATCTTTTTCAGTGCCACAGTATTTCTCTGCAATCTCTGGAAGGCCTTTTACTAATTTTCAAGGAAACTCACTTACAGTCTAATTGCTGAGGTATAAAGAGAAAAAAAAGAGCAATCTGCTGCTTCTCCTTTATCCGAGTGAAAGTATTTTTTTATTATTACTTTAAGACAGACATTTGGAAGTTACCAAACGCTCCAATGCATAAGTAAAGAATAATTGCCCCAGATGCTCCAACATAGTTAAATATGCTCCTGCTTTCTTTAAGTGACCTTTCACTTTTTTTTTTTCTTTTTTCTTCTGTGTTGCAGGAGTTTCAGAGGTGCTGCAAAATATCTTTGATTCAGTGCTATCTCTTTTTTTCAATTGTTATGTCTTAGGTTTAGCTACATCATGTTTTTTTTAAGTATACATCTGTAATGCCATCAGTGTATTCATCTGAAAAGACATGACAAACAATACTGTCGCATAACTCGAAGACTGCCTATTATATAAATCATGATCCTTCAGAAGGCAAAAGGTGAGGGCAGACAAGATGCAGAAGAGTGTTACTTGACCAAAGAGATAAGGAAAACTAAATAAAACGGGTGGCCAGATATACCATCAATATACCAAACTGAGCTGCAAGGTTGTTACTTTGGGTTGATTTTCCTGTCTTCCTGGCAATACTCTGAAGACCTACTCTTTTAATAGTAGCCTATAAAGGAAATGTTCATTCTTATTGATCAGACATTTCAAAGATGTATTATGAAATCTTAATGTAAATATCAAAACTCTTCATCCTCTTATTCTGTACTTCTCTAGAAAATCTGTATTTTTCCTGATCAGTGAAGCACTGAAGCAGCTTTGAAGTCAGCACAGGAAACATGTCGCTGTGAGTAAAGAGAGGGAAAATGGACTGGGCAAGAATCCTTTAGGTAGAACTTTGCAGAACGTTTTGTATAAACTGTAAAAATTCCTTAGAATTAAGAATAATTAAAAAAGAAATCTGTGTCCTAGAAGACATGGCAATCAAACCATGTGACAGACCCATATGCAACTCCAAATCTGTCCTCATAACGGTCTGTGTCTCACAAAAGACTCACACATGTAACTATTGGAAGAGTATCTTATACAATTTGGCATACAAGTGCTACGATTAGCAGCTGAAGAGGGGGAGGAGGCAGAGAGGAAACATAATATATCAACTGACACCCATCAACTACTTAAATTGTTTAAAATAACTAAAAAAATGTTTTGATAATGCTATATATAATCCTGAAATTGGGAAAAAAAATATACAAGTAGTATTTTGGTTTATAGGAACAAATGGCTTTTTTTTTTTTTTTGTAGTGCTATTTTAAAATATGTGCCATTGAACAAGGGAGTCCAGCCAGCTATCAAGTGGCATACTGACAAGATGAGAAGCAAAATCAGAAAGATAAAATTCAGAGGGGCACAGGTTTGTTTTTAAAATAAGCCACTCATTTTCACCCCTGCTAAGTGAAATCCACATATTAGGCAAAACCTCCAATACAGGTAGTTTATACTTTTATAAGAAAATCCTACTGGCATTTTTTCTTCCTTTTTCTCCTGTTAGGCCCCTGTTTTTTCATGCATCACCCATATTAATTATTAGGTAGACAGAAGAGCTATTCAACCAGTTCACTTCCCCTATTCTTGAACAGATTGTTTGAGACATAATATGAATACTAATTAACGATAAAATATCTGTCAGTGTTTTGAAATATGGACTAAGATAGCACTTTCTTAAAGTATCCTAGATAGTTCTGATACAATTAGCCTCACTGGTCATAAGCAAGGTCAAAACAAATCTCTGAAAGATTTGAGCAAAATTGGCACCACTTTTGGCTCAAATTCAGTAGGAATTTTGCAGAGTGCTTTAAAAATAAATTAAACCCCCCTCTGTTCCCAACATACTTGTTTGTATCCAAAGACATAATTAATAGAAAAACAGTATTCCCAACATGCCACCATGTTATGAAAAGGTGGATGCACAGGGGAAAGAGGGAGAAAGGATCCAAACAAGGCCACAGGTTTTCAGTGAGCGCATTTCAGGGGGACATAATTTAGGATGAGGGACGGGAGGCTCCTCTTTCCCAGTAGCTTGGTCATGAAACTCAAGTATAAATAAACAACCAGAAGGGGCAAAGCAGCAAAGCAAGAAGAAAGTGTTTTAGCAGATTTCGAGAGGCTGTGTCTACAATGTTTGAGGCATTATACAGAAAACTGTTAGCAGAGGGAAAAGCATCTAAAACAGGGAAGACTTTGTACTATCTTGTTCGCAATACCAGAATCTTGCAGGGGGAGATGGCAGTGTGTACGGTGTCAGCCCTGTGTTGTGGAAGCATTTCGCAAAACCCTGCTAAGACTCTGCACCAGTTTATCTTTTTAGATCATCTCCGAGGACAACAGAAGACTTTTCGGGCTACAGATTCACAGCGCAGCAAGCCCAAAGGACTGGCATATCCAGGAAATTCAGCACAGAAAGCAAGCCACAATATAATGCACACATTTATGCATGTCTCAGCTTACACTGAGGATTTCATTTCCACTGTAGCTCATACACATATTTCTTGTGTTAAAATCACATTTATTAAAAAGATTTTTTAAAAATATGAACATGAACTGTTTAGTCCCCTGCCTACACCCCAACATTATCCTATAAACCTTTTGGGGAAGCATAGCAAAAACTATTATCGATACAAAATTATCAAGATATCAAATATATCAATAGCTACTAACTAGTAGCTATATATCAAATATATATCAAATATATCAATAGCTACTAACTAATAGCTAGCTACTAACATGTTTAGAGATATGTGGAAAATAACCAGTCAGGGAGAAGCCAAACATCATCACAGAAATTAGGAACGGATATATTTCTTCATACATGCTGTTACACAACTGAACATATAGTATAATATTGGGAAAATGTCCCCTCTAATTTAAATACCAGTACAACAGTAATTAAACCTACCGCTGACAGTCTTACTAAATCAGGGATTTATCAAAATGGATCCTTTTTCTAGGATCTGCAGCCATTAATTATAAACTTTGGTACTTCCGGCTAAAGACTCCCCTTTACCTGAAGTTTTTAGCCAGTTTGAAATTTAAAGGAAATAAATGGGATCTCTGAATGTTTTGTAACAAAATAAAAAGAATTTACAACAGTTCTAGAAAGCCCTATAGCTCACTGTTCAAGAGGAAGAAAGCAAATGCACACAACTTATTTCCAAGAAAACACTTTGTCCCTTTGCATCTCTTCCTGCCACAGTAACCACATACGTTAATTGCAGCAACACTGGACTGAAATGGTGGCTTATTTTAGATTGCAGGGTTATTTTAATTTTCTAAATTCTCTTTTCATTATTATAGAACCCGTATATATATTTTTTATCTGTGGATAGATACTAAGGGTGAGTGAACTACTTTCAACAACTTCATAATTGTCATATGAGAAAAACAAGGATGCTGTTAACAATTTTAAATAGGAGTTCATGTCTTCAGGAAAAAAAGAAAATTAGAGCGATAGAAAGAAAAAGAGGTCTATAAATCTAGAGACGTTGAAACTCAGCAATATAGTAGTACTTTTCTTTAAACAGCTGCTCCAACTAAGCATTATTTAGACATTAATATCAACACTTGAAGTCTGATTTAATGCCAACGGTATTCCTGCATATGTGTATTTTTCACAAACACTGTGCCATGACTGCTTTAGAATAAAACTATGGAGACTCTTATTAAACGTTTACTATTGGTATTATTAAAGCTTGCTAGTGATAAACTGGCATATTTCTAGCAAAGACATTTCAACCATCCAGTATTTACGTCAATATCAGTACTTGCACCCTGCGAACAAATTCCTGTTCCTTGGAATGGGTGAAGTCAATATGCAATCAGCTAAATCCTTGCTAGGAGTGCAGGACGGTGTGTGAGTGACTGCTGCCCTTTCACGGGTCAGGGTAGGCAGAGGATGCGGCGACCCTCTGACCTAACAGTCAAATAACCTCCCATTATGTTCAGTCAATGTAAATAAGCAGAACTGACAACGTGCTAATAGGCAGCCTCTGGTCAGCCACGTGTACCTCTGACCTTAATGAAGACCTAAATCAATTAATACTCCAGGCAATAAAGACCTCTGGCTGATTAAGTCAGATAGAAATCATCTTTTCTAACGGGATTAAAGCTGTAAGGTGGTGAACTTTTCATTTAATATATGATAATCCTTTCTTCCTAGGGCCCTCTTATTTAGCTAATGATGGTGAAATTGCTTTCTGCAATGTGAAATCTTTTATTCAGTTACCTGAATAAAGTTTTTAAAAGGTACCATTTAGACAATAGTAATTGAAAGGCTTTCAGTTCAGACTATGAACCTGAATTATGGCTGACTGACATGGTTTTAACACATTACAATCTTAAATATGATATGCATATTTTTCTTGAACTATTATACATTTCTTGTTGAAAAAATCCATAAATGTGTTGATCATACATAGTATAATCTGGATCCTGGTTTCCTATTTGGGAAATTCATACAGTATCAGGAGATGAAAGATGAAGAATATATGCCTAAATGTAAAATTGAAAAAATTAGTTATGATTATCTTCATCTAAAAAATTTTGACATATGTATAAGGATCCACTTAAAGCATGCTTGCATATCATACTCAACACTCCAGAACACCCCCTTAAACAGAATAATCTCTTCCCCCAGATAGGGTTGCAAAAGTATTATTAATCAATAGTATCTCTTATTGCTATCATGTTGAAACATCAGTAACATTTCCATATTCTTCAGAAGTTTACAAATCAGTCTGCAAATGCTCTCATGACAGTCTGCTAACCCTTATTTTGCGATGGAATTTCATGTTTAAAAAAATCTATTTGGCTACCTGCAAAAGCTGCAAGAGTTCAATGTGCTCACTTCCCACCCAGATCTTCCCTCACTGTTACAGTTCATTCTATCAAACTGCAATTTAGGTTTTTCCTTTTGAACTTCTGAACTTGTGAGTCACTAGGTCACTATGAAAATAGGACATTTTTGTAACAAAAACTAAAATACTGCAATTTAATGGATGCAAAAATTTGCTGTGCCTTTTTTTCTAATACAACTTAGTAAAGTGAATATACAATATCACAAATGCATATTTAACACTAAACACAATTCCGTAAATCTACAAACAAGCCTAAAAGAATTCCGTATTTGTCAATTGGAATTTATAGCAGAGGGAAGTGAGAGTCACAAAGCACGGGAACACCAAGCAGCACTAGATATGGCTGTTCTTAAAAGGGCTACCGGCTTGACAAAACATCTCAGGTAGCCACAGTATGAACACCAAACCCACTTAATAAAAAACAGAGCAAAACACAGTCAAGTACATTCTACTCTTAGGCTACGCTATGCAGCTGTAAAGATCTCTTCAATCTTCTGAAAACCAAATAGTTTTAATTGGGTCTTTAAGCTGTGCTGGATTTATAGCTGGCAAGCTCAACCTCACACAACATATACCTGAAGGTTCTCCAGTCCTTTGGATCCTAACAAAGTATTATAGGTACAGAGTACAGAGGGACAATCAGGTCAAAAAAGCTTAATAAAAAAAATAAGATGAATGTTTAAACTTTAGATCTATTTTTTTAATTGTTCAATCACAGAACATTATATTGTTTGTATACATATTTGCAGGGATGTGGTGGTTATATTTAAATCTTGATCAATATCAAATCACGTTTATGATGCTACAGAACTGATGGAAATAAAGGACATTTATGATTTACATAAGATAAAGCTTCAAAAACTGAAATTTTCATATAAAAACACTCCAAAAGCTCTCATTCGTATTCCAAGGGAGTGGAACTCACAAAATAGAAATAAACAGAAATTTTTAAAGCCTGCAACGTCTAAGGTTGTAACAGAGGTCCCCTAAAAGTGGGTGAAAAAAGCTTTTGTCTAATCCACCTGCACGGGCATAAGCGCTGGTCTGAAGCTGCTCCAGAGCTCCCCTTGTGCTCCTCTCCGAGCCTCTGGCACAGCGGGAGGACACGGCGGGGAAACGCGTCTTGCAGCGATGACCGGTGTCTCCGTGCGGACACGCGGGTCCACGTTCTGCCCCGGCACGCAGCGACGCGGTGCTCCTTCGCGCAAAATTACAGCGGGCAGTTCAAAAACTTTAATTGCCAGAGACGCTAAACCTTCCGTCGCAGCCTCGAGGACTGTCC
This sequence comes from Nothocercus julius, assembly GCA_013398735.1. Taxonomy (NCBI): domain Eukaryota; kingdom Metazoa; phylum Chordata; class Aves; order Tinamiformes; family Tinamidae; genus Nothocercus; species Nothocercus julius. Next base: position 18,700,594 of record VZSV01000001.1, on the reverse strand, counting down.
TCCTGAAGCAGAAAAAGAGCAGTCTCCCTACTGGAAAATGAGGAAGCTCCCAGGTCTATTATTCTTAGAGACATCTCTTTCTTGGGACAGTAGATTTTAGTCTTCCTGCCTATTAATCTACTACAAAGCCTACCATTTCCTCTCCAGCTTTATCAAAAAGTCACAAGCTCTCACACAACGACATTAGCAAAATCTGCCAACTATGAAAAATGTGGAACACTGTGCTTGACTATATCTTATCGAAAAGATGGAGTAAACCCTCAAACTGGCTACTATGTACTCATTTTTAATTCATATAACTGTGAATGAAGATTGGAAAAGAAAAAGAAGAACTAAGATTAGTCTACTCCATAACAACGGGGAACGTGGAAGGAAAGACGTCAGCAAATCAATCTTTCTAAGGAAAGTAAAGGCACATTCAGGCCTTGGAAGTGTAAAGCGATACAAATGCAGAATACTGAGCATGCAGACATCAACATTTTAGAAAATGCGTATTATGTCCATCACAGTTGACTGAATTTTATTTTTGAATCATAGTTACTATGTATGTATATAAGGGACTACAGTCATTTAGAGACATGGGGATTTTAAAATATCTGATACATCATCTCTGGAAATTATTTTTAATTCTCCCAAATACAAATGCTGTTAACTAGCTGACTGCAAGGGGAGAGTAATGAAAATGCCAAAGTACCGAAGTGAGGTGCCGTAGGGACTGGTATTAGACCTGATTTTGTTTAACATCTTCATTAAGTCAATGGAAGAAGGGATTAACAGCATGGCAATGAAATCCACAGAGGATAGTAAATTAGAATGTGCACCAATAGAAATAATAAAAATGGACACAGACAGGTTAGAAATGCAGGAAGGAAGTATCAAATGGGACTTAGGAAAAATGCTAACTGATACCAGAACAGATAGATGACATATTTTAAAAAACAAATAATATTCAAATAAGGGAGGAAACTTGACTGCAGAAGTCCTGAGCACCTTAAACTAAATCATAACCGTTTTCTACTAGAATCAAGTTCAGACAGCACAAAAATACTGCCTATTTTCTGAGGAACTAGGTCAAATTCATCAGATCTACCAAATACCTGTAGGATAAGTAACAAGTAAATCCTAGTTAGAGAAAAGGAGAAAATTTCCTACATGGAAATGGGTATAAAACACTTTAGGAAAGCTATGATTTCCATTTCAAAATGCTTACTCTAATAGGTCATATAGAATCAAAGTTTCTGAGGATTATTCAGAGCATTTAAAGTACTTTTTCTTCCAAGAGTTTTTCTTGCATCTCATTGCTAAGATTCATTTTAAATTTATAGACCAACACTGCTAAATTCAAAGTATGAAACCCTCTTTAATCTGCTAGTGTAATTATATAAAAATTCAAAGGACAATACTTCTTTTCTTCTTTCAAAAATGGTAAATGTCTAAACTTTACGTGAAGTTATATGAACGCTCATTTTAGTTTCCCATACAGTCATGATATTCATTTGTCCTTTTGCTATTTATGACTAACATCAATTTCATAAAAACATAAATATGCCTAAAAAGAGTTGATTGTAATAACACATTGATAAACTAAAAGTGACAGTTTTCCATCAAATAATACAGTGCAGTTTCATACTATTTTACGCATCCTCTATATATTGAGTCTCATAGGGATTTTACTTATAGCTACCTATATGACTACCTGAATAACAGTTAACATTAAAACACTCTCCTTAAGGTATATGAATGACTACTCAGTGCAGAAGTCCAGTTTATAAGACACACTTACAATTTCCAAGTGGAAACTAGACAAAGATGGTAACAATCTCAGAAATAAGCTAAATATAGTCATCCAGGCAAATTTTCATAATTTTTCTATGTTCTACTCTTAGGCACTGACCTTGCACCAGAATTGCAGTGTGGCACTGCAAAGAGATTATGTACCTTTCAGAGGACAGATTTTCTCTTACATCTGCATCACTTCATCACAACAAGATACCTGCTGATTAACTGGGAGCCTGCTCCATGAAAAACTATGTTTCTGCAACTATTGAATTACATTAAATTCTGTTATAACTTGGAAGTAATGTATTATAATTATATACTGCATTGTAACACTTTCATATGGTATGGAATTAGAATCTTGCACTATACATTCCTGATTTTTTTCTGCCTTTTTCATACTTTTAAATTTATTCTCTTAAAATACTTTTTAGCAAGGAATTTTATAGGTGATTTAAAAGGATATAAAAGTTGCAAACTTCAAATTGCAGTACACTGACAATAGCAACTATTAGGATAAATAAAATACATAGTGTGTTCTGCTATCTTGCATCACAAACTGAGGTCAAGAACCACTGCTTACAAACTTATTATGTGTTTACCTTTTTTGTTAGCATTATTAACAGAAGTAATTATTTTGGATAGCCAAAAGAAAAAAAAAAAAAAAAAAAGGCTGCAGAGAGATGCCTTTCCATATAAGAATTGGTACAAAACCAAGTACTGAAATGTAAATGTCCTAAACAAGAGGAAGAGAGGGGCAGCATACTGTAAGAAATAATCCAGTGAATAAATTAGCTGTGATTTTTCAGATCCATGTTTGAATCTCTTCTTTGGCATTTTCTTTTGTTCAGTAATGGCAGTAATATTGAGGCAATGGGCAGCCTGGGGTAGATCTATCTCAGATTCTTCTATTGGAAGAGTTCCACTTTGCTTGCATAAGTACATGTTATTGGAATAAGACTATTCTTTAAGCTCTTAATAATGTTTCCATCGGTATGCTAGAAGTTAGTGTGGGAGGATAATTATGACAAAAATACTAGGTAGGAGCTGAGCAAGCTTTACAATGAATGTTAAACTGATGCATTCCTCGGTAACGTTTCTACCTTGATAATCCAATACTATCAAGACAGATTATTAACTTAATTTTCAATTATTGCAAATTGCTAGGACCCAGCAATTGCTACCTTTTTGCTTTTGGAAATACCAGCAATATCCACCAATAAGGAGGAAACTTAGCATTCAATATCCCATTCACTACATAACGCTTCCGCCAAGATGATCCAGCACAAATATAAAATTTAGCAAATTATCTGGATTACTTCTTGCCCCCATCTTTGCAAGAGTTAGAAGATATGACGTGAGAAAATGAAAATCATGCAGGCAAATAAGTTTTAATGAAACTTACAAACCCAAAATAAAAATATCTGCAGAAAGTTTATGGGAATGTGAAATGTGATCAAGAAGTTTTCTTTTCAGTATAATGGTTAAAATGTACTTAAGCAGAGAAATGCTTAATTGGTATTACTAATAGACCACCTTTGGAATTTTTACTCAAATTGTATAAATCACTAACAGAGCACCTCTTGAAAACCAAAAGTTGTATCAAAGTAAAACAAAAAAAAATACAAAAAAAAACAAAAAACAACAACAACAAAAAAAAAACCCTAAGAATATAATTTTCCTTTTTAAGTTTTGGAAAAATTATAGGCCCATCATTGAAAACATGACCTTACATGTCAATACAAATGTCTAATATTTTGCTCTTGTAGCCTAACAGGAAGTAGCTTCCAATTATCAGTCATACATCGCACAGTATTTGAAAATTATGCAAAAATGGCAAAGCTAATGATGGAATTGTCTTCTGTAAGTTTTACAAAATATTTAGCTATTAGTCTTGAATTCAGTGATTTAACTTTTTTTTTTAAGCAATGCTTTAGATTTTTGTGAAGACTATTTTTAGTTGTTAAAAAGTTTTGTCTGAATTAAGCCAGCAATAATTATTTGTTATGAAATCCAGCTAAGTATTGTTAAAGCACAGCATCTTTCAATGCTTGACTGCAGAATTTGCATTTAGCATTATAGCCAAATATTCACAGCATTTAACTACAAACCTCAGGACTCCGTCTGCTTTGATCTGAAGGAGTTAAATCAAGTATCTCCAAGAGAAAAACAATTACATGTTTTTGCAGAAAAATATCACATGCTGATAGTGAATAATTAAATGCTCAAACCAAAGAGAAATGAACTATTTCTGTGACATATATTTTGAACTTCTAATAGCTAGTCTGCTTCTTCAAAATAATAGCTGTATTACAATTTGGAAGGACACTAATAGAGAATAAGGAACGGTAAGACAATATAGCGCATATAATAGCAAGAAAAGTGGAAAAAGAGTAATTCTAACTGATATTTTTATTTGTTATTTACAATGATAACCCACAGTGGGTTATCATCACAGAGCCTTTTGTAAAGAAACGATATTGTTATAAACACTGACCCCGCAAAAACACTGAAACGATATTGTTATAAACACTGACTCCGCTTTTACTTCATGTGAAATTTAGTAGAAGCACCTTACAGGACCGGGTCCTTGATGCAGAACAAGATAATGGTGAAATTTAGATTAAATAAACCCTTTTGAATACCACCAGAGAATAACAAATCTTTACAGTTCACGCCAGCTCAATACCTTCCCAACACAGGAAATTGAGAGTTAAACTGTTATTCTTTTTAAAAAAAAAAAAAAAAAAAAGTCTGCTATTGGGAGCTGGTTTGATAGACCTTTGAAGGTTTTCAGAACTCTCACTAATATGTTATTCTCTAAAAAAATAGTCCCATAATTCTGCTGTCTCCCATCATTCCTTGCCTCAAGATTCATCTGTCAACTTTGATGCATCTTTTAAAGTATCCCTCCAAGCCTAAAACCCATGACTGCAGACCACAGAAGAGAACTCTTTGCTTTGAAACTATCTGATCAATCAGAAGATCATTTACCTGCAAGCATTATTTGGTGAAGCTAAAGCGGCACATCAACCAGCAGCATCTGAAGGCTGAGGCAGCAAAACGTCAACAACAAATTGTCATTGGCATTCCATTTATGAACCTTCAAACGGCATCAGATCTTTTCCATGGGAAACCAGATCAGGTCAGACTGGAGCTGAATATTTCTTAACAAGCTAACCATCAAAAGAACTTACGTTTTGAATAAAAAGGCTATCATTTGTTGATTTGAATATCAAAGGGATCCACTGCAAACTCCCAGTCTAGAAAAACCTCCCTAAGCTACACCAGACAGGTGTTTAATAATCTATTATTAAGGCACTATTTTAGGTTACTCAGAATCATAAAAAATAGCTGTAACTGTGAAGCTGCAAATGGGACTGCACAAAGAAATGAATGCTATTAACATACTATTAACAATTCAAAAGAATGAGTTGACATACCAATCAAACTTGTTAATTGACTGTCAATGGCCTGTCCCTGAATATACAACACGACTGCATTATATATTTCAAATGCTGACAGGAAGACAGTTTCATTTGCATTAACTTCATAAACTGATCAACAACCAAACTGCCACATACATTTATAATGGGAAGCTGAATCATTTCAATATTCATGCAGCTCTGTAATTGTAAATTAGGTACTGGCAAACAATACAATACAGTGCATACTCTAAAATATCCTAAATTTCTCTGACCTACTTTCTTTTTTATTTTAAAAGAACAGTGGAAAAAAGTTTCCTCTTACAGAGATGATTATTACTTTAATTTATGGTTTATGCCTTAGGCAAAATTTGTTTGTAACCTAGTTTGCAACCATGGTTTATAACTCTATTCTAGATGCAGAACTGGTACACAATATATGAGGCACACAAGGTGATGTAAAATTTTTCTTGCTTTAGTTCCGCAAAATGAAAATACCATTAAATTATAGAGCAAATTGGAAAAAAAAAAGTGAATGAAAGTCTATACTATTTTTCTACTATGGCACAAAACAGATGTCAGCACTGAAACCCCTGAAACTTTCTAATTAGACACCGAAACATCTAATTAAAGACAAAAGTATTGTTATTACACATCCTTCCCTATGTGCTAGAATTTACTGCCCTCAAAGGTCTTGTCTATATAAAGTATGTTTCCTAAAAATATCTCCTAATTACACCCATTCGGTTTCATTGGCATTGACAGTGATAGCAGCTGAAACGGCCGTAGCATTGCTGCTATTTTAGCCAATACGTTAGTCAGACATACTCTGAGCTAAGTTAGAAATCATTGTAGTTAAGTGCAGAAGTGTATGCGGCTTTTCCATACTTCCACACATATTTATTAACCCAGTGAAAATTACGAAGGGTTGATAGTAGCAGGAAAACTATAGAGAGAATTTGTAATAGAAGACACAGGCCAATATTCTTCAGTGCTCTCATTTGGGATCATCTCACTTATACTGTCTTGCTCTTCTTACCAGAAAAGAAGTTACAGACTTGGATAAGTCAATTGAGAAGCCTTTAAAGGGAGTATTAGTGACTTTTTTTCAATATCACTTTATATGGTTTAACCTTATGTGGTAGATACGAAAGTTTATTTTTATTTGCTCGTGAAGGGCTATGGGCATATTTATTGCTATTTAAATACAAATAATACTATCTCCTTCACTTTGGGAATCATCAAATGAAAATAAGTAGAAATGTCATAAATGAGGATTAAGTCATGAGGTACTGAAAGCATTCCTCTGAAGCCTACAGAGCAATTGATCAAAAACTCAAAAGTTGTCAGGTCAGTAACATTCTCTCCATATCTATATGACCTAGAGGAAGTAAAAGCAAGTTTTAAATGTCTCAGCTATAAAAAAATGTTGTCTTCTTCCCCCCTCTTTTATTATTGCTGCTTTCATCCTGTCAATCCAGCAGTCAGTTCCCTGGCCTTAAAGTTATTGCAAGCAGAGCCCAGCACTGTACACTAGCAAAACCATACACACATCACATAAAGGTCCAATAAATCTGCAATCATGACAATCTTTCCCTGCATTTTTTTTCACATAAAGCACTTGGGAGGACAATTTCTATGAGCTGCTATATTTTAGACTTTATTACTTGTATACAAATATATTGTTTGCATATAGACGTAAAACTAAGAAGAAAAAATATGCTGATTTATTGTTCTAGCAATTGAAGAGCTGAAAGATCAACAAGTGGCGGTAGAAATCCTTCACAAACACTAAATACAGTGGAACCACTGGGGCGATAGTACTCCCAAATCATCCTACCTGATAATCATGAAACATTACTTATAGTACAAATCAGGTATTAGCTTTAATATCATCTTCAAAGTATAAACTGAGTAACTGTCATACTGAATAGCATCAGATGGGTGCTACTACATTCTAACACTGATGAAACATGGGTCATTCAAGCTTCAACATTTCGCAGCTAATCAGTGTATTATAAGCAGTAGGTGACTAGAAGCATTTAAGACATCAAAACTGTTTCAGTTTCATCAGTACAGGGATATATATACACATATATCCTAGTTACATATACATAAACCAGCTACCTTAGGCAAAGCTGGTCATTCACATGCTAATATGAACACGCGCCTACATTAAATTCAGTAACACATGGTCCAAGCTCTATGAACTTTTATCATAAAATATATACGTATGTATAGCTGAAATATATGTACACATACAAATTAAAGTAATAAAACTTAAGTGAAGCATGTTTCAAAAAGGTATTTTACGTTTTTTTGAGGAGCTGTAGTTTGTACACATTTCTTCAAAATTTACATCTGAAAAGGTCACTTTTTAATCAAATCCATATTTTTGATCTCACCCAAAATCTTCCTGACACCTGTGGACAGCATAGTTTCTGTAAAATGAGATGTTACATTTAAACCTGCTGTGCCCCAAGTTGAACAAGTGCCTGAACTTCGCTATCTAGAAAAGCAATATAGAAACTTTGCCACAGACATCAACTTTGAATTTTGATTAAATTACTTATAAACCAAGTATAATTTTTCAATTATTATACTGGTCTCCATGGTATGAAAAGAGATTATATTTCACAAGAGGATTTAGAAAAAGTAAATTTTGAAATTTCTACCTGCATCCATCTCTTATTTACATTCTGTGAACGTGTAACGGTTCATTCTGAAAACTATACAACTCGTTGCACAGGCAAAATGAGATATTTTTCCAACATTTCTCCCCCCCTCCCCAATAGTTAGGAGAAGCAAACAAACAGAACATTGCAAACATGGAATTTTAATCTTAATTTCTCAGGAATTTAAAGAATAGAGTTGAGAGAATGAATGGACTGTTAACCAATGAAACCCACTAACATCCAGTCTTTACCTAATGTTTAGATTTCTTTTAAGGAATACAAACTACCTGTCTCCTCAGAATTTAGGAAAAAGATACTTCTCAGATTAGCAATTTTTTTTTTATTAAACAAGAAGTTTGAACTTTACACTGTGTGAAACACAGACAGACTTAACTGAGGTTCTTCAAAGACAAAATAAAATCTGACAGATTCTTTCACATGAGGGAAAAGCCCAAAACTACCATGGGTGAATAATGTGTAATCTATCCAGCAAAGGAATATTCAAAGCGTTTGCACCCAAGTACTGTAAGGCCGTTGCTACTGCTCTTGAAGACTCAGACCCAAATATTGTACTATATACCCCCGTGCTGCTTGCCTAAGGGCTGAAATCAATCTATTACATTCAAAAAACATCCTTATTTGACAACACTTGTCAAAGTCCAATTTAGCATGACTACCTGCCAAGAAAATAACAACAAAGTTAAACTGGCTAATCAAATCAAGTGTGTCTCAGTAGACTATTACAGTAGTCTAGCACACACAGATTTTGAAGTAGCATTAATTCTGTTCAACAGTTTTCATTCTGGATTGCTAAGAAAGTACAGATAGCTCCTTTCCCTCCCCTGCAAAACTAGGAGGTTTTCTTTCTGTCATAGGGGCACTGGATTTTTCTTGGTAAAATACGGATGAACCTAAAGATTATAATGATCTCTAGATACATAAAATACATAATTTATATCTTGGTACAGTTAAGGTTTGCCGGCTTTCTTCCTCAAAATCATACAATGCAATTTCAAATAAACCTAATCCAGTTAAAAAGCTTAATGCTTTGTAATGCTTAAATAAACAATTCATTTTGATCTGCCAAAACACAAAATTTTATTTCTGAGAGCCAAATTTGATGGCTACACTAAGTCATTGATTTTTGACCAGCTTGCTAACTGCTAGTGTCTGTTTTGCTTGTGCAGGCAGAAACTTTTGGAACCTTTCCCCTCGCTTCATAAATGATAATTTAGTTGGAATGAAACTTTCTCTAAAGCTAAAAATTTCTTACATATTTGCAAACAGTATTTTTTTTCCATGGTTAGAAGTAAAAAGCATTTCTGAGAAAGAAAGAACGCCTATTTGTCTTTTTCTTTAATTCAAGAAATGACTTTCTTACATCTGTATGCCTCAGTCATCATAATAAAAAAATAATAGTTAAAAACTAACATATATTATTGTTTCAAAAAAGAGAGTGAAATTAAGCTAAATTATTAATGCTTGTTATACTTAATTCTTATAATTACACAAGCACTTCATTTGGAATCTAGAATACAAGTTATAAATGGAAATACTTGTTTTTCCATGCCTGAAAATGCAGCTTTTTAAAGTGCAGCTTAAATATAGCATCTTTATGGATTTTTCATGTAGTGTTTATTTTATAAATACATTTTAAAGGCAGTATCTCTAATGTTACTATAGCTGAAACTTATCTAGATTAATTTACCTTCTCTTTCCTTAAAAATGGACAAAACAGATGCTAATCAAAAGTGCCCTATGTGCCTAGGAGGTGCCCTATGGTACAGCCTGGCCTTATTATTGTATTCTGAAAAACACCATTGATCTTTATGTGCCTTGCTGGATCACTCACAAAACAGCTTTTAACTTCAGATTCACCTCATGTCTACACTCTCTGTTTGAAAGAAGATATCATTTATAATAAAGCTAGTAAGAGAAAAACAGGGAGTAACTTATAGATATGACACAATTTAATGGCCTGTTCAAATATGGCTGTTCATGACAACTGAACATAAAGGGAAGAAGCAATTTCATATGAAAGAGCCAGTTGTTCTAAAAGCAGGAAGTTCTTTCTTTAGCTCTTCAATGAAACTATATTTTTACTACTTTTTTGAGGGCTACAGATGTGTCAAGCCATGTTGATAATCAGAATATTAAAATGGATATCATACGTGTTGCTATCAAAAAAAACCCTACAGTATTAATAGAGGATTCTTGTGAAAGAAACAAGACCCTCAAGCATGAAAAAATAAAGCTGAAAGAAGACTGTAACTGAGATGTCTCATTTTGGACCTATTAAACTCCTGAAAGCTAAATGCATTTTTGCTTAGAAAACAGTCTCTCTCTTGTCAAAGACAATTCAGAATAATCCCAGATTCCTAAATTGTTGAGGATAGAACAGTTGGCTCCCTACTTGAAATTCCTTTGAATCTTCAAAACACTCTGGATAGAATCTTACAGTGATTCACAAGCTGGTATAAATTTTAGAAGTCTATGCAAGTCAATGTAAACTACAGGGAGCTGGAAGAAGAGGCTGTTATTTGCAGCTGTTATTTATATATACGGTGCTTTAAAGCACAGTAAAGAGACAAGCAAAGCTACTCCCTTTGGTTCAGTTCTGAATTTGGTTTTTATACACTAGAAGATCTATGTTGAGCTTCTAAACAAAGTAAAAGACTAATGATATAATACTTAACAAGGGTCTTAGTAATCACTTGATTACATTTTGTAACAAGTCATTCAAAATTAATACCCTTCAGAGCCAAATACATAATAACTGAAATATGAAAACAAGCAAGCAAACAAAAGATATCATTTAAGATAGAAAATTATATGGTTGAACATGAGGGGGAAGAGGAAAAAAGCAAGTTGCATAAATAGGACAATCAATTTAATGTGCTTCCCTTCACATACTTGTTTTTTCTATCCCTAAATTTTGTTTTACATGAAATCCTGTACATCTGCAGATGTCTGGAAGCCTGACCAGAACAGAAACTCCAAAGGCCCTGGTGAACATTCACATATCTCAGACAGGTCCAGTATACAAATATACATCAATTCTGTGGTACATACGCACGCATAGCAAATTGACAATTCTCAAAGAAGACTTTCCTACTGCATAGCAAGTCTACATGATTGTGGTAGTTCACATTTACTTAAAGTTACTATAAATTCTTTTTATGGTGTTGCTTTCAACTTGACTTTCAAGAATAGTTAGATGTTTAATGGAATGTATTTAATTGATCATAGTTGGGAATAATTTCCTATACCATTTAGGACTTGAAAAATCTATTTAGAAAATAAAAATGAAAGAGATAAATAAAAATCCTAAAAGCAAAACTCAATTAAACTGTTACTTCTGTAATTAACTGCAGCAATCATTGAGCTTAATTGCAGCTAGTAAATCATGCAAAAATATATCTTGGTAAAGTAAAAGATGAGTATGAACCAAATAAACCCCAACATATTACTCTCTCTTTTAGAACCATTTTTTTTCCTCTTTCCCTGGATCTTTTAATGGCTACATCTTTTTTTTACCCCATTATTTTCTAGAATCTGTTTTTAATCATGAAACACTAGTATTTTCAGAATGATACTTCATGGAAAACAATAATAATATGCAGAGCAAATAATGACTACAGTCAATAAAAAGATTCTCATAGCTCAGACAAATTTCTTACCACTGCTTAGCGTATCAATATTTTCAGTTTAGAACTGTAATTTAGCATGTAACAGACCAACGTTACGCTCAAATCTTACTTCGGTAAGTGTAAATTAGAGCAGAATTTAATGTTTAGTAAACAGAATTACAAATATGCACACAATAAATGCAACAAAAATGACTAGAATAAGCACCATCATTATTCAATTTTATATAAACTTACATTTTCAGAAAAACTCAGTCCTCTCTGCCTGTACACACTCTTAAAGCATTGACTCTCACAGATGACCATATTTTCAAAAGTTCAGCACCTAGCAGCTCCCATGGAGAAATGCATAACGCAGAATAATGGAAAATGTTTTATGCTGAACTATAATGTCTATGTGAGAATACGACTGGTTAACTACAAGTATACTGAAAACAAAGAATTTTTATTTTAAAATACTGACATGCTGAGTCTCCCTGAATATCAGTAAAGTGATAAACATGGCCAATTTTTTGGCTAAAAGAACATTTGCAGTAAATAGAAAAGGAAAAGACAAAGGGTTAAAAATTGTTAACAAAGATAGAGGACAAATAATCTAAGTAGGCCCTGATTCAACTTTTTCATCTTTACTTCCCCTAGGTCTTTCATTTTGGTCTGAAATCTGTTAGGGAGGAAAACCCCACTAGTCACATGGGAAGTCTCACTCATATTAATAGCCTCTCACTTTTCCATGCCCTATATAAAATATTTTTCAGAATAACACTTCTAACTAATATAGCCTGCAGCTATACTTGATTTCTTAGTATCTTCCAAAATTGTTGTTCCTCATTTAATTATTTATGTTATAGTTCTACAACACTATCTTTTTTGGAAATAGCTTCTTTTTTGAGCATATTTCATACTCTTAGACAGAAGAACTGAAAACATGCGCTCGTTCTGCTATGGCCAACAGCTGAAGAGTTTCATTTGTTTACTTTCTGTTTTATTTAGACAGGGAGATCCAGCAGGTAAGGGACCAGACCAGGCCACAATGGCCAGTTTTTCACAGTTTCTTTGTTCTGGATATCTGGGTATTTCTGTTTGTAAAGTGGAATAACAGTCATGTTGGTGATTATAAGGGCCTCACATAACAATGCTATAAATTACTAGATACATAGATTAAATAGATTTCCTACACTTCCTTATCAGTGCTTCTTCTCCTTATCAATGCTTACTTTCCCTTCAGTTCTATTCCTTATTTTTCACCATCTCTATCCCAATTTCAGCTTCATAACAAGGGCTTATCATAAAAAATAAATTCAGTACAATGTAATATAGAAGTACCTTTAACCTCGCTAGCTCATACAGCAACATATTCAGCACACTAGAGCCTACCTGGATGAGCGCGGTAGAGACATGCCCCAACTTCCACTTTTCACTCCCAGATTCTGCTAATTAGTTTTACCCAAATGTGCTCAAGGTACATTTTACCATTTTCACTGTTTCACACAGAGAAGCTCAAATGATTTTACTTCTGTGCTCCTATTTCTTTTTCCTCAAATCCCTTCACCTTTTGCAGCCTTTTTTACACAGTACCTGCCTTTGGCATGCTTGTGTTGTGCCTAGCAAGATGCAAATAAATGTTTCCTCCCCTCTTAACTAACCAGTTTGAACACTATAACAATAGAATATTACGCTATTATTTATTTAGAAAATATTATGCTAGACCTCTAGAGAATTCTCAAATGATCAATGCTCTTCAGATACAGCAGACTATTTCAGCATTTTATCTATCTTAGCATGTTCACCATTCAAATGCCAGTGACATCAAGTATCGTTATCACATACTGTTTTCGTTTGCTTGTTTTTCCCCCAAAATGGACAAAAAGTAGAGGTTTGAATTTAACTCTACACAAAATGATAATAACTTCTGTAGATATCAAATTATATCTATTAACAGAAATGGCAAATATCGAGAAAATATCTTATATGAAGTTGTATCACCTGTTTCTTATCTACTCAGTTTCATTCAGCATTGGAAGAATTCTTAACAAAATATAACATACAGAATACATTATATTTTAAATATTATTACACAGTTCCTGCTGTCAAAAAGGAGAATATGGACATGCTTTAAATCCATATACTAGAAGTAAAACTCAAGACCTAATGTGAAAATATTGGTTAAATATTCCTTACTATGACTATCACACAAATCATTAAAAAGTGATAGTAAATGGAAAGTTTATTCCAAACCTGTTATACTGTTTCACCAGTTCTGCATGTTTTTGACCTCTGCTTCCATATTTTCAAATGCTGTACTTCTGTATTTAATAATTAACTTACATAGGAAATGTCTACCAATCATCACTCCGCTTCAAGGTTCTTAAAAAGTATTTACTAGGCTTAAGACTGTTCACTCATTACCATCAGTCCTCAAAATTCACAGAAATCTGGCTAGATGACCAAAGATAAGTGTCTAGGAGACAGTGCAAAACATTTTCTGAGAAACTTCAGTAAAAGAAGCTAGAAAACCTGAGACACTTGTTGCTTTTCACACAAAAGTTACCAAGGTATGCCTTCAGAATAAAATATTAATCATCTTTAAATTAGAGACTTTTTTTTATTTAAAATTCTGTCACTTAAGAAATATAGCCAGCACAGATGAGCTAGCGCCATGATAAAAACATACACAGGTTTCTAAAGATCGTTCAACTTCATTGTGTAGAGTGCACTACAGTATAAAGGGGTTACAATAAAATTATGTTAATAGTTTTATAATCATTGGATGCAGGATATAAAAAATATACATTTTCATAGGAAAAATGTAGGAAGGGTGTAGGAAAATTTTCTTGTTACAGAAATACTTTTATTCACTGGCAATACACATCAACTATGAACCCTGACCACTAGAGCCGTTTGTCTGAAAATTTAATCAGGACTGTAAACAATGTATAGGAAAGATTGAAAACCTCACAAAACAGAGAGAGCTATTACTTTGCAAACATAAGATGATTTAGAATGTTTTGGGCTGCCATGACATAATTACAAAAAAACCCCCACCACTTTACAATGTTCTTCTTGATCAAGTTCTAATTGTGCGGTATGATTAGATTCACATGTATCTTTCTTCCAGATACTGGGTGTTGAAAGATTTATTCATGTTGAGTTATGCCCTAAGGTAATTCCGTTTTCAAAAAACCTGAATTCTACAATACCTGAAAGACAGCAGGCTGACTATCAACCTCAGGTATGAAGAATTATTTGCATTCCATGGACAGTAAACTAGGTCCTTAGAAATGACCGTTTTCTTTTTATTTTTTTCACTTTTTTATATTCATTTTATTAGACCCTCAACTCACAAATGCTCAACTGTCACAAAAGATCAGTGTTACTGAATCGCCGGCATTAATCTGTTGTTTGAAATGTATAAAGAAAGACAAATAAAGGAGACACTGCAAAATGTCTTCCTGAAGTAGAACCAGATATTGAAATGATAAATAACATAACCCATGAGAACTAGTTATAACATTCCTGGGCAGAAAAGATTTCTAAATATCAAAGACTGTTGCATCATTGTCAGGTGGTCCATAAATAAACCATGGTCAATTCATGACATTGGACCTTTTCTTCTTGCTATGCTACTGTAAATAAGCGTGTTCCCCTTGCCTGTCTGAATTCTACATGCCTATTTCCAGAAATGCCGCAGCATATAAGTAACACTGTCATGTCCGTTTTGTCAACTACAAGCTGATTATCCTTTTCTATCTGTAGTTTGGGAACATTATCAAGGTCAGAGGCAATCACTCAGAAAACTGACTCTGAAGCTCTTGTGTCAGATAATTTCTGTAAGGAATTTTCATAGATAAACTTAATAGAAATAGTGAAAGCTTTAACTTTCTTGTATACTGAAGAAACAAAAATTGCACTAGTAACATGTCAGGGATCTAGTCTATGCATTCATTTATTGCATGTAATCATGCCTTATTCCAAATTACATGAGGCTAACATACCACTAGTACATCTAACTCCTACACGTGTTTGGGCAAATGCCCACCTCCTTCAACTCTCCTAACCTGCACTTTTTTTTTTTTTTTTTTTGACAAATTGGTTATGAGGCATTTACAACTGATGCACATATCGCAAAATTATTTCTGCCAAGCTTCCTCTATGACCTGCCCGTGGGACATGACATGCTCTGAGATGCATCGCTCTATCAAACCGAATCTTTCCAGGACAATGCAAATTATGACAAATTCCATCATCCTGCATTATGCGCTTCATGCTAATCTACCTAATTCGAGAAAATCAGAAGGGCTTGCTGTTCTGCTGAAGGGCACGATGTCTGATTGAATGATGGTGAAAGAACATTCACAAACCCCTTCATCTTCTAATCCCAGCTGTGGCCACCTCTGCCCTAAAACCACAGAGCAACCTTTCCTCCTGCGCAATTCCTGTGTCAGAATTAACTCGGGGTCAGGCTTTTCACAGAGCGTTGAGAATAACAAGAAACATTTTGCGGTTCTGGAAGGAATGGCATTACATCTTTAGAAAAGCCTTTGAAACACAATTTCATTCATAGACTCCTCTGCCGACGTCTTCCTGCCTGCCAGACTGTCACAGTAGGAACGCAAGCTCTATGAGCAGTTAAACTACCTCCCATAGAGGATTTTGAAACAACAATTTCCCTGATGGGTTTCAGGCAATTTCTAATCTCGAGCACTTCTGACTCTGGGAGATTAAACTGCTAGCTCAAAGCAAACAACCAACCTGCACCACATCCCTTCTTGAGAAAGTCCCCAGGATGGGAGCGGGAAGCAGCTCAATGTCCGTAATTCTATACGGGCTCAGAAGGTGGCAGTGTTACTGCGCGAAAGAAACCCACCGCCTGCCTGCTATCCCGTGGCCACGCGGCTGAAATAAACATGTTTAATTCCCAAAGAAGCATATATTTTATCCTGTGGCATAATTTACTTATAACATTAAAACTCAAACATGGAGCAATTTGTAGCAATAACTATGATTATGCTGTTAGTGGCCCAAATGTCACTGTCTAGATTAGGCTAAATGATACCTAGCACACCAAAGAGCTTTCGTGATTTATTTTTTATTATCACTGCTTGAACTTGCGTGCTTAAAAGTTCCCCAGAAATACACCTCTGACAGATTGGGGGAAGGATGAAAACATGGAAATTATCCAATCATTGTTTACTGAGATAATTATAGAAATTCTTACATAAAATGATACAGCTTTAAATCACAGTCACGTTTGAAAATAAAAACATTCCAGGTAGGCAGATACATTGTTATAGATTATAAAACATACTTCATAATATAGAAGCAAAAATAAAATGTAAGACTGAAAATTAAAAGAAATTAGCATCTAGAAAAATTGTATCACTTTATAAAAAGTATATTTTTAAAACAATTCTGTGCCTGATATATTAAATACATGTGTGAAGCCATTTCATTCAGAAGGAGAGCATATTAAGAGTTTAAAAAGGCTTTGATTTCAGTTTACATCTCAATTAATGGTGATCTTTTCCTTTTTCTTGCATTGTCACAGTATTTCAATTTACAGGACCCCGGTCAATATTACAGATAATATTTCTTTTACACGATTACTTTAGATTGGTCCAGAATTGTTATTTACGAAAAACAAAGTGCAAGCCACACTTTCTAGCTGAATAAGCTTTTTAGGATGAATAAACAAACACTTACACAGCAGCTAAAGCGCAGGCAAGTTTTATGTTGCGTTTACACTCTATGCTTTAATGGAATCCTGCATAATTGGCTTGATGCTTTACTGAGTCCTCATACACGCCTAATAAGTGCATCGCACAGATCCACATTAAAGTATTTCTAAGAAGAGACAGGAAGATCTTTAGCTTTCTCCCTCACTCCCAGCGAGACCCGAGCCCTCAGAGGTAAATGACTATGTGAGCATCATTTCAGCAAAAGGCACCGGGCACACCCTGCGCGCGCTGCGGCTTGTTGACATGAACCAGGGCAGGCAGACACCAATAATACATGAAGTGCGGTTCAGAGGCAATTAGGATCAGTTGTCAAGGCCAGGCCATTAATGAAAGAACATGTCAGAGGAGCTGGAGACTTCAATGGTTGAGGGCAAGAAGGCGATTTAGTGTGACAGATCGAGTCCTTCCAATGTCCTCAGTGGTACATGCTAATACCAGCCTTAACAACCTTTTGTGGCAGTGTATAATGCGACTAACATGGACTTTGATTCAGCAAAATGACTGCTGCCACTGTTAGTCTGTCTCATTGCAACAACAGTAAAAGCACTGCTACAAATAATTACCCACTTCCTTCGCCCCCCTTCGCCGTCTAATGCGGCCGTCCTTTATGCATGCCATACTGTTCCTCGCTGGAAGGTCACAACGTTTATCATGCTGCTCTCTTTTCTCTTTGTGATGCCCTTTCTATAGGTTAATATAATCTGAAATTACTCAGTGAAACAGTTTTGTCCGAGTAAAAGGGAATTAACTAAAAATTTGACTTCATATGACTCGCAACAAATGCAAATAGAGCAAACCAGGCTAGTCTAAAAATCCACTGCCTAGTCTGTCAGTTATGCCAGAAAAATGCTGGGAGAAAGGGAAGGAATTATTAACGTAGTCTGCTGGAGCACAAGTAAATGGCAACTTTAACCTCCACTAAAACGAGACGCAGAAGCTTTACACAGAACTTGACACTGTTTTCCTATTGTTGCTGGAAGCACTACCAAGCACCAACTCCTGAAAAAAAATGAAGAACTGAAATTTCTAACACTCAATTACAGGATGAAAGGCAGCAACAACGTAAAGAGGAAAATCTTAAACAACAGTCCCATTGTAGACATAATGTTGAAGCTAGGAGCAACATCGTCACTAAAACAAGTCTGTCTTGTGTTTTCGTTATAAAAGATGCAATCTGTTTTATGAGGAAGAGTTTTCAAGTAAATTAAGTCTTTCTACAAACATCTTTGAATGCATTAGCTAACTCTACACTACCATTCTGGTATCCACTATCTCCCTCAATATTAATTTCTAAGACTTCCATATCCTAGTAATTTTAGAATATATTATAAGAAGCATTTAGGTGTGAAAAATTTGTGACACCAGAAATGGCAAAACATCCAGCTATATGCATTCATCAGAAATCCCCACACATTTCAAGGGGGCATTCATAAATTTGTCAAAGTAAACACTGTCCTACCAAAGATAAAAATTACATCTATAGCCCTGTTTTACCTACCTTATATCAGATGATGTGGTTCTCCCCTATCACTTCTGTCATTTGGCAATGCCTGAACTGACCTTTCTAGAGGCAATACTTATCTGTGAGTGACAGGAGAAACCATCTCCAGCAGGATGAATTTCCTTCTCTCCATTTCTCTCTACTTTGCCTACTTTCTGTCTGACTCGTTTTACTTTCTCTCTTATTTTTCATCCTTTTTTTTGTTTATAATTCCACAGCTAACCTCTTCTTAACCGACCTTTGCCAACATTCCCTTTTCAATCCAAAGCTTTAACCTTTTAGAAGTCTACTTTAGTTTTATATGATACACTTCACTTTTGATATCTCTTCGTTTGCAACCTTCTTCATTCTCTCCTTTACTATTTTTCCTTTTATTCTTTTCTCTCACCTTGCACCTTTGTCAGCTCCTGGAGTGAAGAGAAAAATCTAACCGACTACAAGACAAGGATGCTTCACTACAAGCAGGCAGCACTGGATATACTACCAACATACAGTGCCAACACAACAGCAAGTGCTGCTATTTAACATGTATTGCAGCTCTAGTAATTTTCCAATGCAAGAATGCATATAGCTGGAATTATAACAACTCTGATAGTGAATTACAACTATACCTCCATGGTGCAATAAGAGGAACACTAACCATAGACATAAGTGGAAACAGCACTGATTTCACACATTTTACTTATTTTTCCTGATTACTTTGGGTTAGAGTAAGAATATACCTGGGAAAGTTGCTGCCCAATAGCTATGTTAGTGATTAACCTACCCTTCTTTATTAAATATCTTGAATAAAAAAAAAAAAAAAAAAAGATAATATTATCAAAGGAGCATTTGAAAAAAATCATTATACTGTAGCATTTCATAAAAATCATAAAAAGCAATGGAATTCCTAAGAATCTCTACGAAAGCATCTGTCAAGACACATGTTTAAAGGATATTTTAATTGTTCCAAATGTTCTCTGTAATTTCTCTTACACATGTAGCATAACTTTTTTTTTTTTACTTGATTGTAGCATTTACATAAATATTACGCTTTTGTACATACTTCAGAAAAACTTCTCATCTTTATACAAACACAATTTTATTCATTCACTAGATCAAGTTTTAATGATATGTTTACTGAATGGTCTGTCAATAATTATTATAATAAGCATAGGAATCAATGATTACCAGATACATAGATGACAGACATAGTAAGCAAAAATTCTCATTGTATATCTAATATCATAAATCTCTGAAAATTTGCAAATTCTTTAAATGCAATAAGGCATGTTTCCATGAAATTATAATAAATCTTTTGAAAACAATGAATTTGACTTAATAATAAATGGAAATATTTTGAAAGTAAACTAGAGATTTGAGCACAAATAAAACCCAAAGATTAAAAAAACTCCAGAACCTGCAATATTTCACAATCAAGATAGGTACTTGAACTAGAACAATTTTCACTATCTACCCATATAAGTACAAATGCTTCTTTTCTGTTTACTACCAATACATTTCATTTAAAATGCCTGCAGAATCAAAATGCATTCTAATGTAACAGAGACCTTATCACATAAAGCCCATGACTTTACGGAAACAAGCTTGTTTCTTACAAAAGCGTGCTCTCTTTCTCAAATTACCAAACTGAGGGAATAAAATAGCAAAGAAAAATAAAGAAAAAAAATATATATTACAACATACCAGTAAAAATGTCCTTTCTCAGCATATATAAATACTAGGAATACTAGAAATGGCCACAAAATAAATATAAAAAATAATTAGGGAAAAAAAGACTTTTCTATCTAATGCCAACAAATCATCTCACACTTACAAGTACTTATAAGTACTTTTCATCTTCAAGGACCACAAAATACTTTGCAAATAGTGTCTAATATATGTAGGGAAAAAACATTCAGCACTGATATACAGCTCCAGTTGGAAAAAGAACAAACAAATCATAATATATAAAAGCATATATTTTACAACATATGGAAGTAAAATTGTCTTATATAAATGAAAGTAAACGTGGAATTCTAAGAATATATATATGTATGTATATATATATATATATATAAATATAAAATTATCCAACGCAAACTTGGTTACAACTATGAAGCCAACATCCTAATTTTTGAATCCCGACCGTGGATTTTGATAACAAATTATAAAAGCCTCAGTCCTTTTCCAGTGCATTTACTGAAAGAGAAAGTGGCTCAGAAAGCAATGTATGCAAAAAAGTCCCCTTACAGCACAGGTTGTGGGTACATGAACGTGCCAGAATCAGGAGTAACTCACCACAAACTCTGAATAGGAACACAGCTGTTGGTGACAGCATTAGATACCAGAGAAGTTTAGTAACCAGAAATAAACTTGAAATGAACATGGAGGAAGAACATCTGAACACCTGAAAAAGATCTGGATTAGTTTTAGAAACAGAACTAAGACATCAAAAAATGCTGTCCAGTACAGAAAGAGAGATCAAATCCTGGATCCTCTGTGCCTATAAAACTGGTAAGTTCCATGGCATAGACATACATCCAAGCATGGCTTTTCTGTTTTAAACTGCCTGAAACTGCAACAGGTGGGTTGATTAAAATGCTGCTTGTTTTGAAAACACTCTCCTGTCTCATCACAAAAGATGCTCGGAGAACATTCTCTGAAAGAGAATTCTCTCTGAGCATTTCGAAGTTGTTTTTTTGTTAGATTCACAGAATTCGTGATGCCAAACAGTACAGTTGAACTCAGGGGCAAAATGTGGCAGGACAAAGAGCAGAGCATAAAAGGCGTTCAGTCCCTGAAACACGGCACAGAGGTGCAGGACAAGCTGTGCAGCTCTCATGACAGACCACAAACACTGCTGAACATGAAAAGTCTTGAAAGAATATTTTTTGAAGTGTTTACACTACTAAAGTGAACTCAAAGCAAAAGAAACTGAAGGATGAAAATGATTTATGGTTCATTGAATTCAAAAAGAAAAGGAGAAAAAATAGGTAATAATCTCCTTAAAAAGCAGATGATCTCAAAAAGCCACAAACAGAACCCACACAGGCTCTAAATACAACCACCATGCTGGCTAACATTGCCCTGTGGAGAAGGGCAATGCAACCACTCATAGAGATGAGTGGTTTGCTTTCACTGAAAGAGTGCAAGGAGGAAATCCACGATATTTCCTAATGAGCAGTGTGAAGAGCAGCACCTTTCCTCAGATTCAGTTCCCCAACTCATATGGCTATATTTTCAGCCGTGACAAAAGCTAAAAGCAAACAAGTTTCACATTTAATAAAGATGTCCAAACTAGAATATTGGAGCACTGATTAGAAAAATAAATTTGTTTCACACTTTTTCAGGGTTCAGTACTATTTCTACATAGACATGAAGGTCACTAATTTATTATAATCAGTTAAGGCTGAACTGGCTTTCAGTACTATAGGAAAAATACAGATACACCTAAAATGTTTGTGTCTCAGTGGAAAAATAGTTCCATAAAGAGACAAAGATGGAGAAGTAACTAGATACCATCTATCATCAGATAATTTAGAATATCTTCCCATATAAACTTAAAATAGGATTACAGAGGAAGATACCTATGGATGGATTGTAAACAGGTATGTAGACAGCTGTAGGAAATAAGCAAAGAGGGAAAAAGGGTTGGTTCACATGACTGTTCCATAGTAATATGAAGCATCCTTACAAATGCAATTTGGGGCAAACCTAAAATTAACAGAAAAGCAGGCAGACAAAGAACCATGGTGTTATTTCCTTATATGCCAAAGGATGTTTTGGAACAAATTCTCTAGGGCATAACACAGCTCACAAACAGTTAACCTCATGAAAATCCAAAGAGAAAGAACACCAGCACTTCAGACTCATCACAATAATCACATATCTGAACTTCTAGAAAAACAGACAATGTTTCAGTTACCAGTTCAACCCTCAGGCTTTGGTGCATCAAACTCGCAAATGAAAATAATGTGGGATCGGGAAGAAAAATGAAGATCTGAGGTGCCAAAGCATCAGGCTGCCAAGACTCAGCAGAGAGACCCATATAAATTTGCCAATAGCAAATATCTAACTTTTCCCAAAGTTGCCTGAGCCCTGATTAGGAACCCTCCCTTAATGCACACTGAAACAGAACGTGAAGCAGCAGCAAAAGCATGACTAATGGACACATCGATAGGAGATAATTTGGGCAACTGGCCTGAAATAAATGCAACTGCTTTTGAAGTTGAATACAAGGGGAAGACAACTGCATAAGTATCAGTTGTGCCATCAGTAAAGGAAAAGGCGAAAATTATGGAGCAGAGGAGATATTAGAAGAGGAAGCAAAGTAGGGGGAAGAAACAATATTTACCACTTAGGAGAAACACAAAGACAGGTAGATTATAGTCTCTGGAACATATAGAGGCTGAAGGAAAAGGAGATTACAGTGTGCCATAAAACTACTGCATATTTCTAATGGAATTACTTTTTTTTTTTTTTTTTTCCCCCTCCTCTCTTACAAATCAGAGTAGAATGACAAATTCTAGTTCTTAATCTCAGCTTCTGGAAATAGTTTTGTGAACTTCCCTTAAGGATCGTGACAGAGACTATAAAGAGATTGCTTTGTTAGAAACGCTTACTTGCAGGAACACAGAAAATTTTGTCCTTTATAGATTTTTGGGAGAGTTCAATCTAGTGCATAGTTGTGGACCAGTTTCACTTGCAAAATTACGATGAAAACAACTGGACCCCATGGAAGTATACTGTGATCTCTGATGATTCTCAGAGCATGTTCTCTCTGCTGTGTTGCTAACACTACAGTAACACTTTTCATTTGGGAAGATGCTGCCAGACAATACGCATGACTAAGGTGAGCACATCACTGACGCCACGGGCTGCTGAAGAGATTCGATAGGATCTTGGAAAATAATG
Source organism: Nothocercus julius (assembly GCA_013398735.1). Classification (NCBI taxonomy): domain Eukaryota; kingdom Metazoa; phylum Chordata; class Aves; order Tinamiformes; family Tinamidae; genus Nothocercus; species Nothocercus julius. The sequence goes on along the minus strand of VZSV01000001.1, from coordinate 18,676,939 downwards.
CCGAAGATTTTCATGGCTTGAAAATGTCTTGAAAGACTGTTTACAGTGTCTGCCATTTGATTAGAATATCTCAGTAAAGAGGCTCTCCCTTTTAATACTAAGTAATGCTCACAGGGGAACATCCCTTTGGACTAG
>VZSV01000001.1:18616403-18665798 GCA_013398735.1 Nothocercus julius | reverse complement strand
TTTTTTTTTTTTTTTTCCCCTCCCCCCCTGCTCTACTTTGAGATGGGAGGGAACAAGTTTTTGCAACTTGTACCTATTTCAATACTCTCTCTTATAATTCATAAGAAATAACAAAGATTTCCTACCTTGACAGACTGACTGTAAGGTCCTATGTTAGCAGGGGCCCAGTGAGAAATGCTCTGGACGTGCATGACCAGTTTCTCATCGGGCAACATGTCATCAGCTGCAATGTCACACCTCTGGGCAAGGCAGTCAATGCAGAACAGGACTCCATCGGGTAACAGGGTTTCTACACATACTCTGAAAACACAAGACAATTATCTTTGTTAAAGTTCACTTGCACCAACTTCCAGCATTTATTTTCTATATTTTTTTTGGATACTGTGTTACACCATTTTGTCAGGAACATGTAACAAAGCTATAGTATCACAATAGCCAGTACTCACATGGTTATCTTTAAATCAATTTCAGACTTCTAGCAAGTTAAGTTCTCCTTGGTAATGTCAATTAATACCATAGTCAACGGCTCATGAAAAAAATATCTTAAAAACCACCCTGAGCATGCAGCTATTTAGAAGTGCTAAGCAGTCTTCAGACTATGTGTCTATACCAGTATTGTCTTCTTATCCCCACCTGTTTGTCACAATCTCCTTCCAATAGCTGGACAAGCAACTCAGTTTTCCAAACAGCAGCAGCTTACTGTTCCTTCGCAGCTTCCTCACGTGTTATAATACAAAATGACTGTATTTTTCTAGTATACATTAGGTTGCATGACATGCACACATTTATGACAGAACTAAAACCCTACTTAAGCACTCATCAAAAAAATTCAGTTTTGTTTGCTCCAAGGAAGATTGTGTGTGCCTAGATGGACACACAGGCAGCCCGGTGCATCTGCCCTGTGAAAAAGCAGTGGGGAGAAGAGAGAGAGGGGAAAAAAAAAAAAAAAAAAAAAAAAAAAAAAAGGCATTTCTAAGCCTGAAAAATAATTACATTTGCACTCCATGCATAAAAAGCCATTTAGCTCCCAGCAGGAAACTAACAGAAAATTATTTGTTCTATTTACGTAGCATATAATACAATCTTACAAAATTCTTCTTGTTTCTTCCAAGAAAACTCTTCTTCCTCTCCTCTTGCCCGGTGCAAACTATTTTTTCCTCATTACCATCGTCATAAGGATGGGTGAGTACATTTTCTGCTTGGGCTGGTAAATTTTCAAGACAATTTTGCAAATTTAGTGCAGATCCACACCCCTGAGTCTGTGCTTCTAGCGTATTACTTGTGAGAACTCCCACAGCCAGGTCTCTGTGCATAATGCAATTATGCAGCCATGCAAACTGCCGCATAATTTTTCTTTTGGCCAAAATGCAACATAAATCTGTTTGTTCCACATAAATCATCATAAAAAGCCATTTTCCTGCAACCTCCTAATCTTTCTAGCTGCTATTTTATGACCTTTCCAAGAAGCGATGAAAGACTATGTGGCCAGCTATGTAAACGCAGAGGCTTAAGACATGCAGCAGCATGAGAAGCAAAGGAATCTAAATTGAAGGGCTTCAGAAGACTTAAGATACAAAAGATGAGATGAATTTTTGTGTATTTTGCAGCTGGGAATAGAGGTGCTCTTAAGGGACATAGACTCAACTGTCCACCCTTCTGCAGGTTGGTAATCCTGCCCTGCAATTAGCATCCCAAGGAAGCCTCTTCTGGCTCTCTTCTTTAGCCTCCTCTAACACCCAGCTTACTGGGCACCATTAGGAAAATGTGACTCTATCATGGTATGCATTATCTTAACAACGTTTCTTAATTATAACCACATTGTACTTAAAAGTCCACAACTACACTTTATATTCTGTAATACAAATAAAATACATATCATTTTATGTTACAAAATTGCTGAATGGGAGGCAATTCCCTCCCGTTTTATTAGAATTAACTTGATTTGCAGTAAATACACACAGGGACAGAAAGAATAACTAATCATGGCAACGTTAACCACAGAAATAATACAGCATTTGCTATATAATTTTGAACCAATAAGAGAACTTTCTTACCACTTTTCTTACCACAGAAATACCACTCAATATTTTATTATTTAATATGAATCTTTTCACAATCAGAAAGCATTTTCCCATGCTGTAAAAAGGTGTCTTATCTAAAATAAAGAAGATTAATGAGCATTTCTATTTTAGATGTCCATTTTACAAATTATGGGGAAGGACATTAATGAAGATCCATAGAAATTTAAGGAAACCATTCAAAGCAGTGAGTTCTGCACACTCTGTGTAGAACTGTGAGCTCTATAGATACTAATAATTTTACTAGTAATTGTAAGTGAAACATATGCTATTAGCCTGAATAAAGAATAAAACCTTTTCAGCTGAACAACAGGGAAAAGAGCCTGATTCATTTTAAGATAATTTGTGTAACACTAAATTGACAAAACAAAATATTTTAAAGAACACAATACACTAATGTTTTAATTAATCATCTTGATAATTCCTTCTCTTCTTCACAGTAATGGGACTGAACGCAACAGTGCTACCAATTCTGGTGTAGCTGGTACTGGCTCCAACTTCTCTGTGCCATGTTTCACTGCCTGGTGTAAACAGCTTCAGTCACAGCCTGAAGTCACAGTTTGGTGAAGATTAACAACAGTCTACAGATCTTTGAAGGGGAAGAAATGAGCACAGTAGTTCAGCCAGCCATAAACAGGCAAGTTGGAATGCATTCAAAATAGAAAATGTAGGCTGAAAATCAGGAAAGCTTTAGTTTCAGATACGTGTTCAAGAAATGGACAAGAAGATGTTTTAGTGGAAAACACAGGCCTGCAAACCTAGCAGAAGTTTTTATACAAAAAGGCAATTGGCAAGCTTGTAATACACAAGCTAGGCAAAAACAAACAAACACCAAAACCCCAAACCACAGGACTGACACTTGCAAAATTTTATACTGCTAATTATACTGCTATAAGAACATATATGCGGCATATATAAATCTTTACAAAAAATACTAAGATAAGAATCTCCAAGCTCTAGTGTCTTTGAATTCTTCTGATATTTTGAGCATCCCTGATGCAATTGCCCTAAAGGGCAGCAAAAGAATGTTTCTGACACACGCACAAATTTCTACAAAAGCTTCATAAGTATGGTACCAATAATAGAGGATATTACAACATATCATAAACACTCTATAGCAATAGTCTAATCCTACCTTGCTGGTGGACACAAATCAAATTCTGTCACATAAGCTGAATTTATAGCAGTGAAATCATTCATGCTCTTCACATACAGATGTACCAAAATAATATCTTTCAATCTAAACCCCTCTGAAGTCAAATTAGCTGCAAGATAAAAATAACATAGCTGTAAAAAACAGAGCATTCTAAATGTGTGTAGAAAGACAGCAGAGGCATCTTGTGTTTGTTCAACAAAAGCAAATAATAATACACCAACACTTGTCTACATATGACACACTACCTACCCCCCTCATAATATTCATTTTTTCATGAAATTCTTTTTCAAGTTGATTCTCAAATTATTTAAGGAATATAAATTAATTTTAATCCACCTTCAATAGAAATGAAATTTTGCTTTGACATATCATGCATTAATGCACACATCCATATATTTATGGCCATGTATATATTTATATACATATATATGTGTATGTGTATATTTAAACAAATATATATAAAAATATATACACATGGCATTAAAATATACATTATAAAAATGCCACACATGTGGCTGTCCAAATTCCCTCTATCCATATATTTTATTTTGTATTTTCTTTTCAGCCTATGACAGCTTATTCTACAAAGCACTTTGAATCACCAAAGAACATAACTGGGAGGAGACACTAAGAGATCACTTAATCCATCACCCTCCTCAAAGAGGAGATCAAGTATGCACATGCTATTCCATAGTGATGACTTTTTTTTTTTTTTTTAAATCCTACTGCAGTAAGCTCTATATAAACAGAGTTATAAATGGCAAGAAAGGCAATAGAAAACAGAAGTGGTCATGATAGAAATGAGGGAAAAAATCATAGCAGAGAAAGAACGCTCAAGGAAAGAGCTCAGAAAGTCAGGATTACCTGAATGTGTACAGAAAGAAGATTCGGGCAATAGCACTTAAAGCTACAAGAGACAACATCAATATTGCCTACAGCAGGTAGCCTTCTAGACTAAATTTTCATGTTGTAAAAATCTATGTATTCTCTTAAAGCCTACAGAACTTTGCCAAGGTACACCTGCACTGGAGCTGTTCTACATCATCCACTGCAGTCCTTGTCATCTTCCAATCACCAAAAGAAAAGTTTAGATACATAGCTTAAGAAAATAACTGTAAACAATGTACTGAATTTCCTTTCTTCTGGTCATGTTTTTATGGAAGAAATCTACCCACTTTACTGAGGAATTTCATATGGTCCAGAAACAGATTTCCATTTCTGAAGCCTTCTGGCAACACTCACCTCTCTAGAGGACATTACACCAATTAACCCTGCAAAGAAAATGTTAAAAAGAACATGCCTATTTCTTTCTCATAAAATACCAAACTCCTATACAGATTGTAAATATGAGGAAAAGCCTCACACATATCTGCAGATCAGTCAAGTTCTAAGAAGAAAAGAAAAGCAAAAGCAGCATATTGTGTTGCTTTCATATGATGGGACCATAATTTATTCAGTTTTCTACACTTTCCTCCAGAAAGGTAAAAACAAAACAAACAAACAAAAACACTACCAAGGACAAGAAAATGCCACTTTTTTTCCTGAATTAGAATACAATACAAGCTACTGCAAGTGATTTGCTGAAAGCAATAGGCTACTGAACTAGTCAGAGACATAATTAGTCTTCTTCCTCTTCTTTTCTGACAGATGTTAACGCAAAATATATAACATTTGTACTAGCAGATTTCCATATAAATATAATGAGAACCAAATAAAATGTTACAGAACTCTTTTGCTTCAATTTACAGATTATGCCCAGAAGATTTACACTAAATATTGCTGCCCTTCACTAAAAATTGATTACATCCACCTTTCTGATTTTCAAGCTATTAAAGTTTAGCTTAAGGGCGTTCTACAAAGTATGACTTCCTTGCTTCCTAAAAAACTGCCTTTTTTATCATTTTATATTCAGTCATGAACTCAGCTGCACAAGCCAAACAAAGATTTTTATGGGACAATACATCATGGGAATTCGTGAACTAGAATATGAGTCTGCCCATTCAGATACCAAGAATTATTTCCATTTTTATGAATGAAAAAGAAGCTTGCATAAACATGCTTTATTTAATGTTTAAAATGAAGAAAGATGTGAAACAAAATGCGAACATTTTGTTTTATATGTCAATATCTTGTAAGAGTGGGATAGTAACAAATCTGGATTCTGTGATTCCCAAGATAGTAGTTTCTCCTTTACATTCACTATATAACTGAGATTTACTGCTGCTGACCCAATCCTAGATGCCAAAATGTGCAACAGTAACAGCTTTCTAGAAAACTTAATTTTAAATTATAGTAGCGCAACAGTGCTTTAGCAAGTAGGCAGCATCCATAGCATGTGCATGCACACACACACACAGTATTTACTGAAAGAAAGTTAAAAAGCATAAAAAATACTGTGAAAACAGCATTGCGACAGTGATACAAACAGAACTCTGGCTTTGAGGGTCTTCAAAAAGGAGGTGAATTACAATGTGTTCAATATTAAAGCTGATCCCAGCTGAAGATAAGCAACAAATTGCATTTAAAATTGTAAGAATATACAAGAATACAGACTCGTATTTATTAAAATACTGTAACAAAACCATCACGAATAAAACAGGTAATAGGTAAACTGAATGAACACCTTGGAGAGAAGAAAATGTTTCCTTTGCTGCATCTTGAACACTTTTGCCTTCTGATGGAAGAAAATGGGCAGTGAAACCTGAAAACCATTGGTAACCACGCAGGGATTTTCCTGAACTTCCAAATGTCTTAGCTATGGAAAAGGAAGGACAGCAGTATGATTAAAATGAAAAAAATTGCCTCGCTAAGACATAATTGTCTGCATAAGAACTTCTACAAAAACAAACAACAAATTATAACAACATCTTCAAAACTCATTTACAGACAGATATAAATTGTGCTGACTTCAAAGCTACCAAACATTATTTCACAAATCCTTCTCCAACACTTCCTTCAGAGTGTCTTTTGTTGATAATTTCAGTAATTTTTTCCTCCTCCTTTTTTTTCCATTTTGCTGACCTTTTGCAGTTTCTGTAGTTGTGCTGATACAGATGCAGCATTGAAAAGCAAAAATTTCAAAGCACTTAAGTGACACTGGAACAGATTTTCAAAGTTATCTGTCAAATTTTCAAGGATGTTAGATGGCTTAACCTAATGTATTTAGTTTTTTTTTTTTTTTTTTTAAACCTTCCACCAGGCACCTGCCCAAATTCAAGTGTCTAAAGACTACTCAACATTAAATATTACGACATAATAAAACTAGATTTTCAGGAAAAGTTCACTGATCTTTGGGTTTTAAGCCACAGTGCTGTTGCTGTAGTTTACGGAGATACTACCCTATGAACCCAGGTTTGTCTTGCATCAATTGCTCATGTTTGAGGCAAAGATAACAGCAGGCTTAGAATTAGTTACTGCAGCTCACCTACAAGACAGTAACTTGTTAAGAAGATAAGCTTGATCGTGCATGTGGTCCTGGGACTGTTTCTACAAATGGGACAGGCCTATAAATGAGAAAAGCAAGTTCAAGGTGTGTTTAATATTTCATTTGTGATTTTGCTTTTCTATTTTTATTTTGAGAACTGTAGAGTTAGGGTAGAGGTGTTAATATGATCTTTAAAATAATCTACCCTAACAACTGTATTACAGTAAATCTGGACTGCTTTCTAATAAAATAAGTAAAAATGGGTTATCCTCATGAAAAAGCATTGGAAGTGTTCCATTACTGAAGGTATATAAATACAGAAAATTGAATTGTATTAGGATATCTCTATCTTCAAGACCAGCTATTACATGTCACATACATTCTTCTAAGGAACATTCTTACAACACCTTACATCATACTCTTTCAGAAATTAATAATATCACTTTTCTAACGACCAAGTTGTGTGAGACTCACTGAGATTCAGAGATTTATGTTTCATGCTAGACTTCCAGATAACAGGAAGGATTTTCTGTGGTTCATCCTCTTCTGACAAAGGTAAAATATTGACATCGTTGCAGCTTAGCTCACAGGAACAGCTACTGACCATCAGTGTGTCTGAAGATTCCTCCTGTTTGACAAATATTATACAATAAACACTCAAACACCATGCCAAACAATTAAATCAAGCATCATTTAAACATTCTTGATTTTTGATACCAAAAAACATACTACAGCTTAACATATACTTAATCTTAGAAGAAGCCACTGAAGAACAGTAATAGGATCCCAACTATTTAGGCTGCAGGTTAGTAGAATACAACTTGCTCATGTTGACATCACACTGAATCAAAGTGCAGATTTAGCAGCACATGAGAACTAAGATATGAGAATTAGAGACCAAGAAGAGGCAGAAAGAACTGTATAATGAATAGAAGCCTCACTGATATTTCTGTTAAGCCACTTTTAAAATTTTGTCTTTATCTCATAAAAAGCCTATCCATTTGCACCAAACTCACTGCATTCTGGGATGCTCAGAACTCTGAGAAATGGAGAACAGCATTTTCCAAGGAAGAAATTCAAGGTAGCTTTTTGACCTCTATTGTTCAATGTACTAGGAAGGAAGATAATTCATTGTGCCTTATTCCTAAATGCTTTCTTGGGCCCTGTAACAGAAAGCCGCTTCGCAGTCCTTCTAACCCAGAAAGCACAGCCAGAGCTTGTGCTGGACAGGCTTCTGAGATGCTGTGCTTGTTATGTGTTCAACAAGTCATGTAAACACAGCAGGGACATTTACTTCCCCCCCGCCTCCTCCTCCTCTTATTATTTTTTAAAGCAACAGTCAGAACCACAACTCTTTGCCATCTGATTTCCCAAGACAGCCTAATCTGCACAGCATGTTGATTTGGGGATCATTAGCTTGGTTAATGCTACATGTCTTCATCTAAAAGCAATATGAATTATGTCAGAATTTCCCCATAAACCTTAACCAAACATCACTGCATGCTCTACCTCCAGATTCTGTCAGTTAATTTGCTGCTCAAAGCTCTTAAATTTCACATAGTGTACCATATTTGTATTTTACTGCAGTTTTTTTAAATACTAAATTCACAAAACGCTGATAAAGTCAGATAGATAAAAAGATAGCCAAAGAAAAAGCCAAAAAAAGATAAAAATGGGACAAAATATTAAAAACTTTCAGGAATCCTTAAAGATAGATTTGACACTGTTGAATATCTACGGAATGCAATGCAAAAAAACTATGAAATGGGGTATTAATATTAGACCTTGAAGCACCTGTAAGTTAATAAATTAACAACTCCTGAAGCTTGACCCTCTGCCTTTTCTGCTTTTTAAAAGGTAGATTTCATCAAATAGACAAAGAGAAATATATTAAAAATTAATAATTTTGAATATATAATATTTCAGAAGTCAACTATATGTTGTGAATTTGTTTTTCAGAGGGGGGAAAAAAAGCAATCTTACTGCAACTTTAAAAGTTTTCTCTAGATCTCCAGTGAAAACAAGCCTCCCCGCCAAACCTCAAGAAAATATTGCACGCATCAAGAGTCTGCACTGAGAACTCAACATTTACATAAATTTCTGACTTCACTGGAGAGAAAAATCATCCAGTTAAGTGAAAGCAGTGTGTTTGGAAACTCTCAGGAAAGGCTAAATTACAAAAAGGTCATTACCTGTGAGAGGAAACTCAGCTCTGCTGCCTCTAAAAGGGCTCAAGGGGAGTTTTATAAGAGCTGTAAATGCTAAAGCTATGCTCTAAGAGGGCCTGATGTGCTTTGATTGGACCTCATTTTATTCATTCCTCCTAGGAAAGCTTGAAAGTCAAGGCAATAATCTACTTTATGTGAATCAATTGTACATGAGAGGTTAAAACAAGTCAACTAAACATAACATAATAGCACAAAGATGAAGACTGCAGTTTAGCAGAAACACTGCGTGTGCATTCCAAACATTACAATATACAGGCATCCAGCAGCATCTTTTCCTGCTCATCGAATTACACCTACAACTGTTGTCAGTTGATACATTTTGCTGTTACTCAGAGCTGGCAGAAAGCCCCTGTCCCCACAGGTATGACTAGAAAAATAGCGAAGCAGGACTACAAATCTGTAATTGAAATAGATCTCCAGGTGGATCATACCTCAAAAATCAAGAGCAGCAGTGTAAGGGAAGTTTCACAAGATGTTCCCTTATAGAAATATAGGGGCTGTACAGTGCAATGCAGCACTAGTAGTCTTCCTACTTCCTTCTGGCAAATCATTGTTTTATTAAGTTACAAGTGTTTTCAGTGGCTAATTTTATAACATCCATCATGAAACAGAGTTAGCACTGGAACATGGGCATTCTTGTGGACATTGACCATGTACTGCTATCACAAACCAACATTACAGAGCCTGCATCACTTACTCTGTACATAAGCACGTATAGACGTTATATGCTTTGAATGACAGCATCACTCTGCTGCCCTTGGCTTGTTTTTCAAACTTCCTGGATTTAAGCCTTAATATGAGATAACAATCATTAGACAAAAATTATGTTAACTAGGAAAGGAGAAGTTTGAACTTGTCACTGTGATGGCCTCTCTGCTTCTTCCAGCCGTTGTTCAGCTTTACATTAGTACCTTCAAGACAGCTATGGATGCAAAAGTCTTGTGAGCTATTAAGGACTAAGAACATCTCTCCTTTACCTAATCTGAAATATTAAATTTATCACGCTACACAAGTGAATGTGAAAACAGCACCTATCCCAATTGTCTGTCATATATAAACTGTTCCTTTAAATAAATTTCTAAACATTTTTTGCAAAACATGCTTCATTAAAAAACAAACAAACATGGGGATATAGTACAACATAGACTGAATCACTGCTGACCTGCCCTGACAGCAGAACTCCCCTATAGTTTTAATTTGTGAGTATTTCAAACATTCAGACTTTATGCCACACGAAATTTTCATATCATTCAGTTACATCCCCCCTTTTTCCTTATTATGTTAATATTCCACATATATGCAAGCTTATATCAAAATCAGGTCATAGATTTTCACAGAAAAAATTATACATATTTGTATATACACACACACAGTTGCTCATCTGCAAATCTTTTGAAACTACTAGAAGAGAAGTAGAAATTCCATGATATCTGATGTACACAAAAGACTATGCAAATAATTAGAGCCTCCTCTTCATTTCAATGGCTACGATACACCATAGTGATCCCTTCCAGGCTGGATCCCCCACTGCTCCAAACCCATGGATAATCAATCACTTTCAGCAGCGGCACAGGTGCAGGCCTCGGCAGAAGCATTAGGTGCGGAACCTGGCACTGACAGCAACAGGCTCAGTGCCAATATAAGTGGAGCTGTCAGACTCTATTTAGTAGCCATATTCCAACTTACACAAATATGGGCCTCCCATTCCATGGGAGGTGGCGAAACTATTTAAGAACTTTACATTTAAAAGGTACAGAGCAGCACAAAGAGACTAACTTCCCTTAATAACTTTCTACCCTGTTAAAAAAAAAAAAAAAAAAAAACCAACAACAACAAAAAAAACCCACACAAGCTGCTATAGTGACATTTTAATTAAATTTTGCAGAGAACATAACTTTTCCATCATCCTTCACAACAGCAATCTATCTTCCCATTTGTTACACTGTGGCTCTCAACTACTGTACATTGGGATATTTACCTAATTTTGGCTCAGAGCCTGTGCACGTTTATATGTTTAACTGCATTCACCTCATTTCATTGAAGCAAGTGCACTCAGAATAAAGTTAAGCAAATGCACGAGCATTCCAAGATCCAAATCGTCTTGTTGGAAAAGCCCTGAAGCTACAATGTTGGTGACAGAACTGGAATTCCATGGATTCCCTTCTTAAGGTCTTTAAATGTGCCACAGAAACAGTTATAAAAGCCTGTCCCGACAAAATTCCCACTGATAGTTCTCCCACTGAACAGCTGTGGGAATATTCTAGGGGAAAGAGCTTATAAAACCTTTCTATAATGAAAGACTATGATAATCTCTTTATTCCTTGCAGTCTACCTTCAAAATATAACTCCTTAAAACAAATATAATGAAGGAGACAACATGCAACTCCCTGCAGTATCAAGTATTAGATACGGACTTGTAGGAAAGTCATTTACTTAAAAGACCTTCTTTATCTGAGAAGAAATGAAAAATAATCTCTATCCTCCAAGAACTGGACAAAATATGCAACAAAATGAAGTAGAAAAGATTAAAATCCCTTATCTATTGTATTAGTATTTTAAAAAGAATCAGTTTTCAATGAAAATAATTTTACACTATTACAATCATTTACAACAGGAAACTAGGGATTAGCTGGAAGAATTATCATGCAGTAATGGCTAAACAGCAAAAAAAAAAAAAAAAAAAAAAAAAAAAAAAAAAAAAAAAAAAAAAAAAAAAAAAAAGGCTATAAAGTCAAATCAAATCTAACATGCAGGATTGTCCTCCTTTGGTACAGGGCATGCAAATATTTGCCAGACCCCCTTTCTAACATCTACAGATAACTGTAAAATCATCCTCAAATTAACTTGTGAGATAGATTTGCTGACCTTTTCCCGGGACAGGACAGCTTGCACTTATACATATGCTCTGCCTGAGGATTTCAAGGTATTTTATAAACACAAAAAAAGATATAAGCCTCACAACATCAACAGGTGATTGGCAAATATAGTGCAAAAGTATGCGATAAGAAAAAAAAACAGCAATAGAACAGACATGCTTTTGTTTCTTAACAGGCAGCCAGGCTACTTTTCTGCATCCTCTTGCCATGTACAGGCAGGAAACTACCTAACTCCCTCTAAATTTGGGCTGACTGGAGGGTCTGTAGTTTGGAGCCTGTACTGCTTGATGCAGATGTGTTCTTAACTCACCCAGGTTGAGGAGGAAAGCATTCAGGAATCACAAATCTGGGAAAGAGCAAATCTTAACACATGAATGTTAGTTAATACAATTCATCAGAAATGATGAAAGTCGTCAGACTTCATCAGAACAGTGTCATCAGAAAGATGATCACAAAAAGTGTTATCACATCAGCAGAAGCTCCAACAGCTTTAATTTCTCTTTCTGATCATTCAATCAGCCAACATAGCTAGTTGGCCAGCTATATAGTAAAATCTGTGGGAAAACTGAAGTGCTCTGCAAACTCATTGTGTTCTGAGAGACAGACAGAGAGAGATTCACTTTTAATTAATTGCAGATTTTATTAATTGAAAGCATTCAAAACTAACCTTGGATACCAAAGCTGATGCATTTGAGCGAAAAATGCTGGAAAATGTTTCAGAAATTGCCTCTCTTGGGCACCATAGACAGAGTGGCATTCAAAGCTACACCTTGTCACACTCTTTCAAACATGCAAAGCCTGGCTCTTATAGCCAAGGTACAGGACTGATGAAGCTAGATAGCTGTATTATATACACAGCGACAGTGACCTTATTTTTTTTACATTGAAGTAAATGAGGTCTCCATAAATAAGCAGTTTGTAAAGTATCTGTGGGGGGGGAAAAAAAAAGTTATCCTGAGCTTTGTTTATGAAACTTTTAATAATGTTTTAATATTATTACACAGAATTATCTCTTTAGCTTTTTCTCTATTACTGGCAATAAAAGAGGGTGAGAAAAAAATCCTTCAACTATTATGCAAAACTATGTCTTGAAGTTGCACAGTAATGTATTAAACCAGAACAGTGAGTAAAATGTTGTGTTCCCCTAGGTATAAGGGCTCATTGTGCTGCCAGAAACAATCTAAAACACATTTCTGTCCAAGCTTTGTAGTTAAGCATGAAGAGGTTTAACTGAAGAAAAAAGAAAAACAGGAAAAGGAGAAAAGACAGTAGAAACTAAGGCATGCTAGACATAATTGCATAAGTAAATTCAAAGAATGTACAATTAACACCTGTGGCACATAAATAACAAAATAAACACAGAAGTTAAAAATAACTAAAAAAAGACTGTTAATGGTTTCTACAAAGAAGCTACATTTATTAATTCCTCATAATGCAGTATTTCTTGTACAAGTTTCAGAAATCTTTTGAATGGCTGAAACTAAAATTAGCTCTTCTAAAATAGAATTTTGTTATACCTCCAGTGATTATTGCAGGACTGGCTTTGAGTGAATTACATTATGACTTTTTTTTCCATGAAGTTTGTAAGCAACAAATAGTGAGGAAAAGTACAGGCATATCCATTTTGACTGCATCTCTAACATTATGCAGTTAAGCTATGCTAACTTAGTAACTAATATGTTGCACTCTGAAAGATTGACTGGTTCTCCATATTCATAACTTCTTGAAGATCTATTTTACCATGACATAAATTCATCTACAGCCAAAAGATTCTAATGCTTTTCCTCCTGAGACAATTACTGTAGAACACTAACTATTTGCCTTTCTTACTATATAAGACATTAGTTTATATACTAAAATCCAGGCCACGTTGCTGTAAAGCTTACCCTCTTTGAGGGTATGACAGATTTGTCTACAATGAATTTGAAATATGGTTTGCTATAATGCTGCTTGAAACTGTGAGGCTTTAACCAAATCTAAAACATCTACATAAGAAGGGGAAAAAGAGCTTCTGAATAGATAAAAGTAAAATCTTGATTCTTATATAAAAATGTTATGCATTTTAATACAACTTTTTTCCTGATTTATGTAAAGCTTTGTGTTTTTCATTTTCGTTAGCCTGTCACATTGTAGTGATGCATGGTACATTTTAGTATCAAGTTTGCCATGAGCAATAAAGTCACTGCCCCCAAAGAAATATTATTACGCTATCACCTCCTTCCCCTCTGATTTTCTTTCACACAGCCTATTTGATTTCACTTCACATGTTTAGCTGACATCACTTTCAGTTTTCCATGCAACTATTTAATGTTTCACATTAAAAAAAAAAAAAAAAAAAATCCTAAACTAGAACTTGGTAGAATGAAATAGGATGGGCTATATTTTCCAAAGCAATGAATAACGGAAGAAAAATTTTAAATCATTTTATCTATTTGTAAAGATAGAATTAAAAAGGAAAAAAAAAACCCACAAAATGAATTATCTATCAAGAAACTACAGAAGAGTCACTCAAGAGAATAAGAAATGGAAAACACAACCATAACCATATTATTGTAACAACCCTGAGTGTAGTGATCTTCAGAGTGTAGAAACAAGACCATCTATACAAATCTACGACTGCAGCAGTAGTCATAAAATCATGAGGTGTTTTCTCCAGAAATAGGTGGCATTTAAAGATTGTACCTGATAAAAAACAAGCCAACAAAAAAAAATCTCCAAATCTTTGGCTTTATGATTTTATCTGCATTTTATCATTATTTCAGTAATTGTGCAGAGCAAGTTAGTCAGGGAAAGCTCTACCTCACTATAGAATTTTTATTGACTGTCCTCACAATCTTCCAAGAGCCTATATATGCCAAAATAATATGAATGTCATGGCACAGATAGGAGATATTAAAAAAAAAAAAGTCATTACGCAGAGGTATCTTCCATAGAGGAAGCCAGTATGTCTCCAACTGCAGTATCAGCAGGTGGATGAGCAGGTTTTTAAGCTAACCACTCGTCATGAGAAACAGAAAGAGAGGGGCCACCTCCGAGCGGCGCAGCCCTGGGCAGAGCTTCCCGGCACTGCTGTGTCCCACGGCGCTAACGCACCTGCCCCGTGGGACCGCGGCTGCCAAGTACCTGGAGGCTGCAAGATGAGAAATGCCAGGCAAATATACTACCTCCTTTCATGCATTTGACACAAGGACGTATTTGTACTGAAATTTGCTGATGGCAACTTCTGAAATTCAACTAAATATATACATAGCTATTTCTAAGGACAGACGAGAATATCCAGCTGAATTCCAAACTGAAAAAGCAACAAAAGAGAAAGTGGGCACACAGCTTTACTATTAAAAGAATAGGAAATTTGGAATCTACTTGCCTTATTTTCCAAGTGTAATTTTAAAAAACGAAGGTAAGCCACAGGTGCAAATGCATCTGCTGAATGTAAAACCACCTCTGATGAATCCCTGAAATACAATGTTATTAGCATATTTTAATGCATAATTTTATACACAATTATTAGTCACAGTACCACATAAGTCTCCAATGTAACACATTGAAAACCTACTAGTTATTATTTCCTTTTAAATCAAGGAAAAAAAAACAAAAAAAAAAAAACACTTTGCCATATAGCAGGTTTAACAACACAATTTTATCTTCACTAATTCTAAATCTTCAAAAAGGATAAACTTCCAGACCACTGAGTGATTTAGCTACCTGTAGTCTATGCAACCATAAATAGTATTATGCTTTAGCATTCTAAAAACAGGTAAAACAACCTTTAATTTCATCAATAGGCTATTTCTAAAAAGTTCATTCTTCCTGATTAATGTTGCAGAAATTAATTCTTAGACTATTAACACCATATAGTATTTCATGCTGAGAAACTGATATGACTATCTTGCATATGATCCTGAAAACTACTAGACACAACTCCTTAATGCCAAATGTGTTGGTAACAATGATAAGCTTCCAGCGTGCTGATTCAAATTGGGTAATTTTTGTTTTCATTTTTACAGACACAGTCTGCCACACTCAATTCATGAAAAGCAGTATCTCTTATATCCATCTGCATGGTTTCATTGCCTAAGAAAAAGGTAGCTCTAGGAAACAAACATCAGAAGGTGAGAAACTAAAAGCCTCAAAAGAAAATATAAGCAAAACTCAGTCGCAGTACAAAAAAAAGAAATCTGAGAACTATTTTAAGTAAGGCTAAGGACGTACTGATAATTGTTTAAACCACAATGTCCTTGATGCCTTCACAGTATTTAAAGAGATCTGACAGGCTGAGGAATTCCAGAAAAAGATTTCTAGTAATACTACATAAAAAAGAAGCAAACCATAAATGGTTGAAGTCTTAGCCAGCTTCCACTGACTTAATGAAAGAGCATAATTAAAAGAAGTTAAAATTAAAAGAAATATCTGGTTTAGAATATGTGGTCTGGGATTTAAAAAAAAAGAAAAAAAAAAGAAAAAAAAAGCCTCCTAAGATTATCATCATCATGTTACACAATAACGACAAATCCCTTCAGCAAATGAAGTTATTCCCTTCTCTTTTAATAAGCTTTAAAAGCAATCTTTTGATAATTAAGTCTTAACTATTTAGATTCTTTAAGATTAAAATATTAACTACTCAAGATTCCTCATAGATAGATCTTTAAGTTTAGAAATAATTCCCTTCAAATGATTATAGTATTTTTTAAACCTAATCAGAAGAAAACTGTAACAGTAATAGGAAATAGATATCATAGAAATTAAATCCTAAGACTGCAGTAGGAAAAGACCACAAATTATTCTGTCTATAAATAAAATTTTAATCAGAAAAGTAGGTCTGTTAAATAGCATTCATGTAGAACAGAACTACGTCTTTATGATCTGCAGAGACATTAATCAATGACAGCTTTAAAAACCGTTTGAGAGACTGAAAGCGCTTGGCACCTCTCAGTTACTGAGCAGAGCATAAGAAAGCTGACACCTGATTACAACCGATTACTAGGGAAAGCCATATAAAACCAATCTCTTGACTCTAAGTATTTTGATTGCAAGATCCTCCTTCACTCATAAATCTTGTTTATTTTCAAATATTTCACTCTATATTTCACTCTTAATCATCTTAAGCAAAAGAAAGTCACACTTCCACTCTTCCATAATAAGCAATATCAAGGTTAAGTTTTGGTTTTCCAGGTCTAGAAGGTTTTATTTCCCTCCTCCTCCCCCCCACAAAAGGAAACATTATGGAAACACATTTTATTAGAAGCTTCAAATGATAAAAGCATACACAAAATAACACCCAAAAGTCTATATACAAATGATAGGCAAGCTAGATTTCTCTCTAACCAAACAAGATTTTCTCCTGTCACCTGCATTCTTGTTTCACACAGCTCCACAGCTACGTTTCTTTCTTCCCCAAGCTGTCACAGGATAACCCGAAAGTGAGCGTGTGTTAATACATGGCGCTCTAAAAGCTTGAAGATGTACAGGGCTTTTTCCAATTCTGCCACCAATCTGCAGTCCCAGGAAGGCCCTGACATTCTTCAGGAATGTTGAAATGCAGCTTTATCATTCAACATGTTCAAGTACAGAGGTATTTTTCCTTTTTATTTTAAAAATGTATTAAAATTTCCCTTTTTGTAGTAAAAAAAGTCATCCTCAATGCCTTCTGCATAAATTTCCTCTAGGGAAAATATGGATGGAGCTTTGTGTACAAGAATTTAGGGACCCTGGAAATCCTTACAGGTTTTATCCTGTTAATATTAACTCTTACATTTCAGCTTAAAGAAAGAAAGTCATATCACAATGTACCACAATCACGACTGACTAAACATTTGGAAACAGTACTAGCACAGCTAAAAATATGCTTACGCAGTCTTTATGAACACAGTATGTATCACAAGAAAAGAATGACTAATAGCAAAATAAACCAACTCATATCTTTTTAATGAAAAAAGGCCTACAATGATTTTAATTGTAAAAATTCATAACGAATGGTATGGCTTCATTACAACAGAGTGGAAGAACTAAGTAGGGCTATTCAAGCCAAAAAACCACGATGTTGGTGTAGCTATTTAGTGTTCATTACACAAGTGCGTGTTTAGAACTGTAACTCAGTTTTAATGGTCTGCAACGTCAAATATTTATTATTAAACATCCATTGATTTACAGCCATGTCTTTGTTGTGAATGTCCTGTTAACAATAGCTGGATCTGACTGATTAAATAAGAATTTTAAATTACGCGGCACCATTCTATAAATTCTGTTTGCAGCACCACAACCTTCTGACTTTGCAAAGCAGGTGGAAATACAGCTTCTGCCCTTTACTAGTTTGCCTGTTGCTCTCTCCTCTTTCCCAAAAGTTACACAAAAAAACCAGAGATCAGCAATTACAAATCCTCTGCTCCTTACATGGACAGTGTTATAGGAAACAAATGGGCCTTCAACATCAAAGTCTTAATTGTGTCCATGTACTTCATAACCTTGACCTTGATGATTACACATCACCAATACATGATTATTACAGTCTGTTTACTTGGCTAAGAATAGAATCATCTCAGTCAAAGCATGCAGGCTAAGCTATTTAACAGACCGTTCCGAGCAACTTGCATCAAGACACAAACATTTTCCATATCCTGCTACACAGATTTTAGCAATTTACGTCAAAGAAAAAAGCTACTCGGTGTAAATTAGATTGATTCATTCAAAGTTTGCATTTAAAATACCCTCTAATAATTGAAGAAAAATGGTTAGCACTATCATTCTGGGCTGCTAAACTTAAAAACACACACACACACACACACACACACACAGAGTTAATGGAACCCACAGGCTACTGATGTGGCAGTTTATCAAATGTAGCTGTAATGAAAGATAAATATTACAGGCAATTCGCACTTCATGAAAGGATAAAAGTGTCAGTGTGCAGGTACCAGTTTTACTGCAGGCCATAATCAGCGAGTAAACGAAAGTGCAAATGTCTAAAAAGTTTATGGCCTCCTATGAAGGCCTCGTCTTGTCAGGTATTGATTTAAGTTTTCAGAGGACTTTGCCAGCGTTAAACAAAGTGAGTGTTTGTGAACTTGGAGAACATGTTTTACTTCTGCCAACAAAAGTTGCCTCAAGCTAAATGTTAGCATGTCCCCATTGCTTAAATATAAGGAAATGGTAGAAACTGTTTCTTACACAACTATTTTCTTCTTAAACAGAGGGCAGTCCAGAGTGAATGTTTCATATTCTCCACCTTCTCCACAAATGTGGACTCCATATTTCTCTGAAAGCTTTAAAAAGAAAAGGAAAAAAAAAGTGTATAGGTAAATATAAATATTATACTAAATCACGAGTCTTTTTTGCGCAAAGTTACAGTGGGTACTTTTTTTTTAAAGGCTATACATTAAAACTCTGAAACCCCCTCAAGCATCAAAGAGAGGGTTCTTAGATTCTTTGTGTATAAAGTTTCATATTGATCAAAAATTACATTGTCTTATATTTTAAGTAAAAATGCCATTAAAAACATTCCGATCCTTCTTCCACAATGGATGGAAGAGCCTGTAAAACTAAGGATGCCTTTCAGATTCCCATATTTGACTATTTTTGTTTATCATAGGTAGTTCGCTTCTGTGAGAAGATTGTACTGGAAATTAATATCAAAAGCAGTACTTTTGGTATTAAAAGTCCTATGTAACAAACGATTTCTGTCAAGGGGTTTACAACTGCAGTCTGATATTGGTTAATACCCATTATTTTCAGAAATTCCATCAAATATAACCAACAATGAAAATCAAAAATCTAAAAGATTTAAAGAAGAAACTATACTTGCACTAAAGGAAGTAGCAACATGTTCCAAATTGTATGAATATACTTTCTAAATCGAAGTATGTTTATAAATATTTCTGAAGTTTAATGTGCCATCTGGATATCTCATTAAAACACCTAATTAAATTTTAATAGAAGTAACTATCTTGATTATCTTGTACTTTATAAGCAAGCAGCTGTGGGGCATGTGGGGCATTAACCAGGTTCTTCTACTCGCTTAAGGAGTATAAAGCTGCTGAAGAGTTGTGAGCAATATTAATTGTATTAGTATTAATACATTAATTGTTGCATATTAATGCAGCACAGCCATAAGCAGTAATCAAGCACTGGCAACGTGCCGCAGCACAGAAGCCCTCTTCTTTCTTGTGCAGGAGAAACTGTTCTCCTCACCAGCAGACTGCATCACTGCTAGAGAGCTCCAGCCCCGGGACCCCTCGCAAGCGCTGCCCAGGCTTTTCCGTGTGAAGAAAGCATCAATATTTTCCTTCAAGTGATGAGTAGTTGAACAGCAGCTCTGAACCCCCTTGCCAACACCAATCTTACTATTGGGAATATTTATCCAGCTCCCGTATGCTTTCCCTCCGAGGCACAGATGCCCATCCATGGTGTCTCTGCACTTGAAGTAGCAATATAGTTCTCTATAACAAGTGGGATGTGGCAAAAACAAAACAAAAAAAATCTGTCCAGAGCCTGGAAAATAATCCCATACTTGCCATTTTTTTTTACTTCTAGGCAAGTACAACTAGGTTATTTTTGTGTTGCAGTTTCTATTCTTTATATTGTTATCAGAAGATTTGTGTAGCATATATATTTGATATATTCAAATAATAATGTCCTTTTACTGCTAAAACTGAATGCATCCTTTGTGCTACACTTTCTTTCAAAGGGTTTTTATTCCACAATTTTGAAGACTGTTCACAGCTTCAGCCATAGCCTTCGTTAAAGAACAAAAATTGCAAAAATAGGTATTAAAGCAGAAAATACAGTTTGAACGAAATAAATCAGATCTTTCATAAGGTACATAAAAGAGCAGCCCAAACATTAGCCAAAGGACAGCCGATTCCTACCCTGGCAATGAAACACCAGGATTAAAGCACACTTCTTCCATAGGAGTTTAGTTAACCAAAGATGAAAGATTTGAATTCAAGCCCTTGCTACTTCAAGCGAAGACTTAGTTCCCAGACAACACTTAGTAAATTCTCTATAATTACAGAACTCTCTTTACAAGTTAATGAGTACTTTGTAACGTAAGACAGCTACACAAATGACAAACAATTTGTAAAGACAGAAGTATAGGTAAATATTACCATGATGTGTATTTGATACCCTGTTCAGAAATCTTAGGGAGATTGTGAGCAGACCCTGAGATTTGGCAAATTGTCAGAAAAGTAAAAGTAAAAAGCAAGGGTTCCTGGTATACGTGAAACATCGTCTATAACAGCAATTTAACCATTGAGAATTTATTAAATTGATATAATTGCTCTATTTAGCAATTATTCATCAGTAATTAATCAAAGAACTATCACTCAGAAAAAAAAAGAAATCCACGAACTTTTCTTGTCATAATGCCAGTGTCCTGAGCCAGCAAAGGTCAACCCTAAGTCCATGATCATCATTCTATGTATGTGCTTAACCTTATCCTTACACAGACAGAAAAAATATAAAAGTAATTTTTCCCACTCAAAACCTCTCTCATTTTTTTCCTATTGCCATAGCAGCAAAGCCATCTCACTTTTAATTTCAGTGATTACCATCTGTAGCTGAAACACAAGTATATAAATTAAAGCAAAACAAAACGCTGAAAAGTTAGATGGCAATGATTTTTCTAAATGAAATAATTTAGTGGAAGAAATCAGATTTGGAGGTTCTGTTCCCCCTCCCCCCCCTTTTTTTTTTGGGGGGGGGGGGAGGGGAGGGTAAATCCACATACATATTGATCACATAAAGTCTCGGTGAGATTCTCTTTGAGAAGAAAATGACTACTCCACATCTATTTCCCGCAGGACCAGAAGCCAAATTACGATATGCAGATCAGTAAAACAAATGACTTTGTATTGTCAATTGTTTACAGCAAGCAAATTTTTAACATGAAAGCAAGTAAGTTTATATTACCAGGTTCTAATCCCTGATCTTTAGCGCCAGAAAAGTTGAACTTCACGAATTCCCATGGTAATGTATAGCGGGATATTTCCAACCAATCCTGAATCAAAACAAGTATCACACCCATTACAGCCCTGTAGGAAAGCCCCTCTTGTATTCAACTTTGGCATTTTTCTGGGCACTGAAGTGACAAAGAAATCATCTGTTTTTCAACAAAATTGAAAGCCACATAGAACACTTTAAATTGCTTTTAGTGCGAACAACAACAATTCTCACAAATTCGCACTCCATGTTAAGAAAATTGCTGTAAGGAAAAATCCCACACCTAGTGAAATAAACAACTACTTTGTAAATAACATTAGCTGTCAACAGAGAGCCCACAAGAGAATTTTACAAAAAAATTCCATGCTCTGCCTGTCATGGTATTTTGAAATTACCAGTTAGCTAATGTTATATGAGTTAAAGAAATGCGAGTATATAAAAGTTGTGGAGTTTGAGGGATGTGCAACATTACTAATGAGTATGACATTTTATCTGTCTTCCTTACTGCAATGTCTAAACTCCTTGCCCTCTACCTGAGATTTCTGATGTGAAAAGTTTGGGTTGCAAAAGAATCATTTTCAAGTCATAAACCTAAGCATTTCTCTTCAGTTTGTAGTAAAAAATTTGATTTCACTGGGGCTTTATGCCTCCCAAGTATCCAGAAAAACAATTTGTACTGATTTTGACTTTCAGAGCAAGTATATACACAAAAAACAACTACAGAAACAAGTAACAGTTGTGCAGTCTCCCCTACATTGTCCTGACACCTGATTTCAATCAGGATGCAAATGTCCTGCTAGCTCCACACCTTGTGCTTTTCAATCATTGCTCTATGCATGAGGATATTAATAAGATATTAAACTGCAAATGTGGGTTTCGAGAGGTATTAAACTACGACACCAAGCTTCAGTTAAACCAACTAACTCTCATTTACCTTTAGCTATCGCACATTATGGAGAATACCTTTATCTCCCCTAAAGTCATCTTCTGAATGTCCTAATTTATGATTTTCTTTTTTTAAGGATGAATAATGGCAACATTAAAATGGAGAACACTTCTTAATATCATACTTACTGCAACCTATTAATATAATTAAAATTACCTCACTTGCTGCTATGGTTCAAAGAGAAGCAAGACTACTGATCCAGAAGAGGACAGCAGGTATCCACTTGCAACCTCATTGAAGCTGCAACTTAATTTTCTTTTTCAAAGCTTTCTGTGAACTATAAATTTCTATTTTCAGTATATTTACCAAGTTCTACATAAATATTAGTACATTCAAACTTCATTGACCAAATGTGGAATTGAAATTGCAGAAAAGCTGATGCTTTTGTTTAATCTGCTTTGCAGAAAATTATTATTTATCACAATGTTTTATTATTTCCTTACGTGCCACTAGCAACAGAAACATTGCTCAAGTGATCAGCAGCGCAATCCAGGGAGGAGTACGTACGCGTTTATTGTACTCTTATTACCCGAGACTCCAGAGATCTTCCAGAAAGACTACATGGGAATTCACAACTCAGTGGCCATTTCTATAGTACGCACAATAGGTGCCTCTGCAGGTCAATACGGGTCACTTGCGCACTGCAGCGTCACTCTCCCGCACTGAACGGCGCCGCACGGCAGTGCCAGGGCAGGCCTGGCCCAAAAGCGGAGCGCAGCGACGCTCCCACCCGGCCCCTCGGCACGGAGCACAGGCAGCCTGCCCGCCCAGCACACGCACAGGCCCCGGCCCGAACGCGGCAGTGCCCAGCTCGCCCAGGGTTCAGCCAGGTTACACAGCCTCATCCGAGCGCTCACAGATGCTTAAAGGGGTGACCCCATCCCTCCCCTTTCCTTTTACCATGGAAATACAGCTACCCATGCTTTTCTGGAAGGATATATCTTCTTTTAACTGCCCCTGGATCTTACAGGTATCCCTAGACGTACTGAAGATTTACTATTTAAGTTTACCTTTACGATCGCCCCACAAAATAAAACATTTGCTAATAATGCAACATGAACAAGCATTTTATATAGTTAATATATCCTTCATTGATGTGCACACCTACTGGATTATTGAGGACTTCATTTTTTGACTGGTACTACAAGAATTTTTGTAGGTACATATTTCTCTACATATTTTTGTTGCCTTTTATTTGTTCCCCTCCTCTTTTTGTTAAGAGAAAGTATCCTCCCCCTGCTCCAGTACTCTGGAAGAAATGTTACTACAAGCAAGACTTATAGAATAAAATAACAAGCATTCTTTTTCCCCCAAATTAAGTTTTCTACAGGGAAGGTGGGAGGAGCGCAAAAAAAAAAAAAAAAGTAACGAACTTCAAGCTAAGTACAGATCCAGAAAAAAATTTGCAAGACAATTGCAAAGAGTTACAGACCCTCATTCTTCTTTCTGCTAACATTTCCCTCAGCTCTTCCAGGTATTTTTCCTATCCTATTACACTACACAAGTGATTAACAAAAAGTTAAACTCATGGTATAATTCCTATTTAGCTTTTCTATCTTTCAGCAGCAAAGGAGATTTTAAAAATTTCTACCAAAGTCTGATTAGTTTTCCTTCTTGTTTGCAATGGTTAATTTATCATGCCCTTAATTGTTTTGGTAAAACCGTCTGTGAAGGCACTGACAAATTAATTACAAAAGAGTAATTAATGACAAAAAGTAGGCTTTTGTCTGTAAATTCAGATTGTTTCATTGATAAAAACTAAAGCACAGCTTTGTATACAGGTGTACAAGCAAATGATTAAGGCTTGCTATCTGGCTGGAGAACAAGGAACTGTGGTTACCATAAATTGACTCTGTCATGCAAAACATATGAAAACAAACTTTCAGATCAATAGCTCTCAGTCTGTACTGAGGCTTGATGTTTCTACCTCTGACTTGAATAAGACTTGTATGGACAAAAGTTAGTCTTTCTTTCCCCCGCCGCCTTAAATAATTTTTACTTAAATAAGCGTATTGGCTCTTCTTACAAGACTTAATCCACACTGAGGATGGCATAACCCTTTGCACAGAATGAAGCACATCCTCAGAAATAAAGTATATCCTCTTTGCATTTTTGAATAACTATATACAGTTGGACCAAATAAGGCGTTGCAGGAAACCTTTAGTGGGGATATCTGTATCAAAAATTCACCACCTACAGTTTTGCCACACCTGTTCCTTTCTCTGAAAAAATCTTTAACTTGTATACAATTTGATCAAATTTGCATTTAAATATTTATATTACATTTACAGTTGCAACACTGCATCTGTGTATTCTTTAAGTAATACTCACCTCCAGAAGGAGAAGCTCCATTTGATCCAGTGTTTTTCCTAGATGCTTATCTGGATCTAAACCTGAAAAAAAAAAAATTAAGACATTTTACACAATCAAGTACTCTTTATGCAGTAAAGACTCCCTTTTTTATTATTATTATTTGTAACATAAGTCTCCTTTAAAAGCTATTTCCACTATAACTAGAATCATTTTGATTCTTAAGAAAATGCACTTGGACAGAATTCTCCCTTACGCCCTTTGGGCAACTGGTTTTCCCACTTGAAGAAAATGTGGCCAATTTCCTTTGCACTTTATCAACTGGAAAGTTATTTTTCTCTTTTCCTAGGCATTTCATTAGCCAATAAAATAAACAAGTCCACAGTAATAAAAGTACTCCGTGGAAATTATCACCCTGTGTCAGAAGTTACCTTTGTGGATACATTAAATTAAAATACAAGTTAAGCTTTTATAGTTGTGACATAAGACCCCAGTAACAAACTACTGTAACTGTTATGGACTGTTTTCCCTAGTGAAAACTCTTTGCTAAGTCCCAGTCTCTGAATGTGACACACACAATAAAGAAGAAAGGAGAGAGAGATAAAGAAAGCTCATGGCTGTTGCATAGTCATTTACAGGAATAAATCAAACAATTCCGGTAACCAACATTAAAATTAATATTAATTAAAAGCAACAACAAAAAAAAGCAGGTAGGCCATCACCTTCATCAGTCAGCATCTGGTTGGATTTCAGACCAAATGGTCAAAAAGTCTTAACATTTGAAGGGAAAACAAAATGATGACTTCTGAAAATAAAGTAACACTGGAAAAGTTTCAGTGAACAGATTCTGCTACAACTCTTAATTATTGTTTTTGTTGGTTTGCAGTACTTGTCTTTAATTATTCCATTCTATTGTTTTATACACTACTGAGTATCATTGAACTTAAATAGCTGATATGCCTTTTAATTTTTACAGAAATAGTCTTGGCATGCTTAAATTTCTGTGAAACTAAAACAAATGAATGAGGTTTCAAAAAATTAATAAAGTTTTTAAATATTTCATTGAAACTCATTAAAAATTCCCTCACTATCTGGGGAAACCCTGTAAAAGTCATTTCATAATTAAAATAAAAAAAAGAATTGAGTTTATTCCTCTCTCTGTTCCTTTTTTGATACTGGCTTATTGCTCTTTATTAACAGGCTGAAAATTTAATCTGAATATTGTGAGATATAGGATGTTGATCACAATCCTATGGAAATCATTTCAAAAAATTTTTATTTCATTTCATTAGATTGTACTTTGCACTGCAAAGCAGAACTCTTTTTTTTTTTTTTTTTGAATACCAAACGTCTACCATTTTCCATGCTGCATCACTGGGTCATCAATGCACCCTTCTAACAGGTTATACATTTTAATCTGTCATACAATGGAGCAAAAGTCTTTGTGGTATCTGGTGTTCTGTACGCTGGGGCAAAAGCTAACCTGGCCTAGACTGAACACCACCACTACTCTAGTGAAATCTTCCAAGGGACACCAGCTTAACTTTATGTCCTGGATTTTAAAGGAATAGGTATTAGTCTAAATAAGTGGTTTTTTTTTGTTGTTTGTTTTTTTCCTAAACTGAATTATTAATGAGGACCATATTACTGTACATATTTAGCAAATTTATATCAATAATCTTCATTAAGAGCATTACAACCCTTTTCCTTAATAAACACAAATTGGTTTCCATTAAAAGTAGCCCAAGGGATATTCCAGAAACATGGGGCAAAGAAAAAGATGTTAAATCCAGACATTATATTAATTCTTCCACAACTTTCTTTGGTATTTAGAAGGACACACCTATTGTTCTACCCTCAATGATTACAAAATAACAATTAAAAACAAACAATTACACAAACAGCATACAGAATTCAGATAAATTGCTGCATATATTTAATACTGCCCCGAACTACGCAAAAATATTGTGAAGAGAAACTGTGGATTGCTAAAGGCATCAAGAAACCAAGGTTCTCTGCAATTCGCAGACTCAGTAGTCCACAACTCAAATCTCTAGTGGCATGTGTTTTCAGATGAAGCCATATGTCTGCCGCTACAGACAGTATAATGAAATATCTATATCCATACTTGCATAACAGCTAAAATAAATCTACGCTTCTATTTGACATGTTTTTATTTAAACAAATGAGTAGGTTGCTTCAGGTCCTTAAAATACCCTATACTTTTAAGTATCATAAGATCTTTGAAAGTTCGATATAACCACATCCTACAAGTTCTTCCTCCATGAATCCAGCTCTAGGAAAGCTGGCTGGATAAACCAACAACAAGGCCCAGGGTCTGGAAGACTGTACATAGAATTAAGAAATTAATTAGGAAGAAGAACTATAATTTGCAGCACTGACATCTATTTTACTTTACTTGCACGTATCAACGGAAAGCAATTACAATTCAATTAAAATACTCACTTTTATTACTTTACTGACTGACCTTGAAGTTAATGTCTGTTTTATTTAATTGCATCATCTATGAATAAATGTTAACCCTAGGATGTTATGCTCCATTATTTCTAATGTATTTTTTCAACTCTCCAACTGAATTACATCAGTCACTTCATTATGTGCTGTCAAAAATGGAAGCGGGGCTTTATTTCTTTAAGATAGACCAGTACACGATGAGAGAAACATCTTGAAAGACTTGTTAACGCTGTTTATAACACTGCCCAGTAAACTGAGCCATGCTCTCATCTCAGCTTTCGTGGCCTAGAGGTTTACTGTAAAAAGCAGTATTCAATGGGACAAGTGCTATGATTGCTACAAAAAGCAATTTCTTGCCTATTTGCAATTTCTGATATTACCATCAAAAGGAAGAGAAAACCTTGCACCGAGCATCAATGGCTGCAGGACAAACTGACACAGCCTCAAGACAGCTTCTATGGAGAACTGCAGGAATAGAAAAAGACTGAGAAGGAATAAGGGTTTTGTTCTGTAGGGGAAAACACACACAAGCACACTTCACTAGTGTTAAGTTACAATGCAACAGAAAATGTATCTTAACTGGTTCACTTTGTACGCATGCACTCAGGTAGCATAAGCCCTCGTGTAGCGTAAGATATTTCCATGCTTTGAAAAGTTCTAATGCCTTGATGCTTTGAACAAAGGATTTAAAATTCGACTTAGTGGCAAAGAAAGAGGGACATTGCCAATGATAATATGGTGGTAAAATCTGTGTCACTTACTGAATTGATCCACATGCACACAAGTTATAAACCTTTAAACAGTCATAGTTCACGAATGGACCAATAGAGGCTTCTGAAAGAGGAAATGAGTAGACTAAATGAAGAAACTAAAAGAGAGAGGCGAAGTAAAGGATAGGATTAGAACAAGGCAGCTGGTAAAACTTCAGCTCAAAGAGATCTGGGCAGCAAAGCATCTCTGGTTCCACCTGGCTCAGACATTTCCACTGGTCTGAGCACAGGTTCTGCTGCAGCACAGGAATCTGCACAGTGAACGTCAAGCAGCGTCAAGCAATATTCTAGTGTTAAACAAGCACCACTTATCCTTCTTGCTTTTCATGCTACTGAATTTTTTGTTATTTGAGACTTTCATTTTTCTTAGCTCTGGTTAGTCCAGTGTATCTTAGCTCAAAGTTCTCTGACTACCCTCTTGCCACCTCCACTAGACCCCTTGCTTCCTTTTGAAACAAAAAGCTTTTTTCGAAGATCCCATCTTCCACAGGTACCAAAGTATCACTGATTCATGTACAAGCATCACAACAAAAAACATTTCAAATATAAAAATACTTTTCTTATTTTTCCAACCTTTTAATTACCCTCTAAATCAAGACTTGCCTTACTTGAATTCCTCTCCTAGCGCTCTCTCCTCATTTATTTCTTTTGCATTGCAAAGAATGTCAAGCTAATTTTGGCTGACTTCTGGTCTTGAATCTACTTCTCCATTTTCCTATGTCGATAGAAAAAAAGGCTTCAAGTAAAAAAACTCCCATGGTTTTATACTTGTTCTCAAACCCCTTCATATTATGTCTGGTGAACAAATAGATGGCGTATCTTCTCTTTTACTCTTACATGAATAACGTAGCTAAATAAAGCAGTAGACAAACATATTCTGGAGTATGCGTAAGAAAAAAAACATTAATTTTTTAAAGGAAAAACTAATCTTTGGAAGCTTTCTGTAAAGATTCAGTGACAGCAGTGTGCCTTAGCTAGAAAATAAGAATTAGAAGGGAGAAAGTAGTAGGAATACCAAAGCGTAAATTTGATTCGCCAAACTTATAAATTGCAAAAAAAATAAAAATAAAAAAAAATAATAAAAATGAATTAAAAGCTATCAGTTACATATATAAGATAATATTTGAAATGAACATTGAAGATGATTTTTCTAATAAGTTTAAGGATGCTTTTTAGAATACATTATTCCTAACAGAATAGATGACCATTAAAAATTTATGGTACTGGGAAAATATTATCTGCCATTTTATGTTCTACTTAAAATTACGATAAACAAAAGAAGGGTTTTTCCTACTAATTAAAACAGACAAACTCAAGAGCAAAGGTGGTAAAAACCATCACAGATTTCATTATAGCTCCAATGTCTGTTAACAGCCCAAGGAAAAAACAGGGGAATTTTAAATAAACCAAAACACCAGTATTTAGTTTATGTAAAGTATAAAACAAGTAAACTCAAAAAAAACAGAACAAAGACACCTTTCAAAATAGCATGGAAAAAAAAGTAGGGACCTTCTTTGATTTCTTATCAGAATGTTCCTCTCTCCCATCACATTTGCTTTGTGAGCTCCTGCCTTAGAATTTTCTGAAAATATTTTGAGGAAGCAAATACATTCACCTGCACTAATATAGAAAGTTCCTTCCTTTCATTTCCCCAATATTGAATAGAGAACGAACTTTTAGAAGTACTGCTAGTAAATAGAAACAAATAATCAAAGAACATGACTTCTATTCCACTGCATAAAATGATGTTTTCAGGCAAAACTCAAACCACCACCAATTTTACTTCTAGATATGGTCCAGGTTAGAGCCAAGCGAGCGTAGCAGGCTTTCCCCCGAGGCAGTCTG
Source organism: Nothocercus julius (assembly GCA_013398735.1). Taxonomy (NCBI): domain Eukaryota; kingdom Metazoa; phylum Chordata; class Aves; order Tinamiformes; family Tinamidae; genus Nothocercus; species Nothocercus julius. The sequence continues at coordinate 18,635,754 of VZSV01000001.1, read as the reverse complement.
CCTCTCCATGTGACCAACAGAGAAAGAGGAGCAATGAGGGCCCACAGCATGTCAAAATTCAGGCTTCTATGGCCCCTCTTGTTTTCTATCCAAAGCTCAGCGTGCAGATTGCCTAGAAGCACTCATGCAGCTGGACCTCAGAGATACACGAAGTAGCCAAGGTGCAAGAATCACACTTCTAAATGCAGGCTGAGCACCAAAAGCCGATCAGCTGTAACACAAAGTTGAGCAGTTTTGTAGCATAACTTTTCTTCTGTGGTCTAAAGAAGGGCTAGAAGCTTGAAACACTTATGTGACTTCACAATTACAACTTATTTGAGATTTTTAATTCAGAAGTGGCTCACTACTGTAAACAAATTGAGAGAAACTGAAACGTATAAACAAGCTAATACATACTAATCCCATAAAATACAGCAACTTTGGCCTAATATTCTGATTTTGATTAAAAGTTTTTTTTTTCCAATTTCTGAAGCAAACAATAATAAAGATGAACATGAATCTAAAACAGTCAGAAAAACTAGGATCTCTGAGGGCAAGTTCCTTAATTACATGATGTAAAAATAATTTAAATTATACTGACAGACTGAATTTAGTCACACGTTAAAATGTATAATTGAAGTTATATTTCAATGTTAATTCTTGACTCCACAAGATTTAGGTACCAGTAACAAGTAAAATTTCATGCTCTCTTTTAACTGAGGACCACACTGTAGAGAACAGGTTCCTTCCAGACGTACCCTTACACCTGGTGCTGCAGTGCAAGCAAGTTATTTTAAAACCCTGTACCCATGAGACCGATGTACACGGTTTCCAAGATGAAAAGTTGAAACAGTTATCCCCAGATTCTGATGCTCTTCCGCAAGTTAATTAATATTTTAATCCACAGAAGGTAGTCATGGAACAAGGATATCAAACCACATCTTAAGATTATGCTATATTATGCTGTCTCTCATGAGCAACGGACGCTACTAGATTTTCACACACCTCTGTGTTAAAGGCAATCATCTATTTTAGCTATTACTGAGTAACCCCACTCTAATTTTCTCACAGTTCCAGTGAAGAGGAATATATTTCAAACGTGAAGATATTATGCATCAATACACACATCTTTAGCAGCAAAGTGCCACTAAATATTAATCATTATTATTTTTTTATTCCTCAGCTTTGCTGCTAGAGCACAGTACGCTTCTCACCATTAAAGCTTCTCATATACACTCTAGAGGCAAGAAGGCTGATTTACTCACAAGATCAACAGAAGGCAGGTGAAGAAGGGCTCCTACAGATCAGTCTTTTGCATATGAGAGAGCAATTGGTATCCCATTTGACAGAGCATGCTACTCTCAGATAGAAAACTGTTGCCACTGGCAAAGTTTATGGTATTAATTTGTAACGGTGGACTTAGGGGAAATGTACTAACTAATGCTCACTTACTTGCATAATTATAGGTTTTCTACATAAAATGGGAAGCTTTTACCTTGCCAATACTGGCACTGAGTTAATGGAAAACAGGCCAAGGCAAGTGCACAAGTATGCCAGTGTTGATGAATGTCAAGCTCAAGTTACATATTTGTTTCTTGCTTTAACATTTGTACAATATACCATCTAAAGCACTGCCCTTTAGACTATTAAATCTGTTATTTTAAATATTTTTATTGCAGTTTAGCTTTGATTATCAATCAAAAAGGCAAAAAGTTAACCTATAGCTTAGCTTTTTTGCCACTTGATATGCTAAACAATCTTCATACCTTAAATCTGCTTTAATAAGGCATGCAATTATTAAAGCATTACAGAATGGCCCCAGAGCACATAAGCTCCATTAAATTTGCTTACATCTAATTACGTCTGCCTAAGGCAGGTGAGAAATTGACTCTGATAAGATCTTTCTTTTACCTGTAGCCAAAAAAAAAAAAAAAAAGGAAAGAGAAAGGGAAAAAAAAGAAAAAGAAAAAAAAAAGAGTCTTGCAGAGATTTTCTACCTAATTGCTGTCTACAAGTATTTATGGTATTTGCTCCTTAAATGAACAGCCCACAAAGCACTCTTTGTGCATCAACTAGTGCATTTTAAGGTTTAAGCCTGTAGAATTACACAAGACAAGCTTATCTTGCTTTCTGGATGAGTGAGGCCGTCACTGATGTCTACTCATGAAATAGTTTTATCTATCATACCATCTAAATCCTATATGTTCTTTAAAATACTTCAAATAGACTTTATTTTTACCAGATTTTGAATAATTGGAGAGAGAGAAATAATTATGAAAAAAAGGAAAAAACAAATGAAATTATGCAAACTTGATGGCAAAATAATTCTGTTTGGAAAAACATGCTGCATATGTTTTATGGACGCTTTTTTCTTCCTGTTAACCTAAGCAACATAAGCAAAATCCTTTCTCTTTAAAGTAAAAATATGGAACCTGCAAGTCTCATTCCATTAAAAAATATATTTTGAGTTACTTTTTTTTCCCTCAATTTAAGAAAGAATTGCTGTACAGTAGAACATGTAGCAGTTTATTTCCCTGTACTAACCACCATCTTTCCCCAAAATTATTAAAATTGCATTGCTTGTAATTTGTAAGTGAATGCCTGAACTTGGCTTTTCCAATCATTCTCTGCTGATGATAAGGGCAAAAAATAAAATGAATCAATTAAACAGTCATGCCATGAATTCATGCAAAGTCCAAAGAGCTATATTCATTTCTTGGCTAATATTTAAGTAGAAACTACTTTACTATAAAGAAGGCTTTAGAAAAGGACAGACATTGAGAACCTAATGTGAAAGTTACACAAATAAGCTAGTCAGATTTCTAATGTAAGGTTACACTAGTCAGATTTCTAATGCAAGGTTACATGGCAATTTTTTAGATATACATCCTTAGCCATCCAAGTAGCTTGCATTATACTAGCCATTTTTTGGTCTAATGAGCCAAACAACTCTAGTGATTTCCTCCACCCCTGCCCACCAAATGGTCCTTTGGTTACATTTTATACCTAAAACCTCATCTGCTACTCTTGAATGAAAAACTACATAGAGGCCTAAAAAAAATATAGTGCAGTATCAATATATTGTATATATTGATAACATACATTATGTTTCTTACATGCTTCTCATGGCTACAGAGCACATCATTCAACAAGCCTCTCTATAAAACTTGAATTTATATTAAAAAACACACACACTCTCTATTAGCTTGTGTAATGATTTACTTCATTGTAAAAATCTCGTTTTAAACATTTACTAATAAAGAGGACACGTTGATTTTGAGCTCTGATGTACTAAACAATTACACTGTAATACCACTCCTCAGAAAGCAACAAAGAAATATTACACTTTACCAAATGAAAAGACTGCTGTTATGCAAAATGTTTTGGCCTCTCATAATTATATCTTGTTTGATGTTAATTTGTTAGGTTTCTATTAAAACTTTCGCGGTTGTTCTATAATTTTGTCTAGCCACCAGTTTGTATCATCTGTAAATGACAATACTGTGAACTACTGAATTATGCATGCGTTTTTACCAAGAATCAAAACTAAACCAAAACAAAAAACCTACTGAAGGAATTTAATGACTTTGCTAGGAAGAACTATGTAATTACTTCCAGCTTTTCAAAGTCTACGCTGAGAAAAATAAGAATTACATACAGGTAAAATAATGATTCAGACATCTGGACTATCATATAGCTGTTTATAACTCTTTAAAAAAAATTAAATGTGCATGTTAACATTTCTTACCCTAAAACATAAAACAAAATTTCTGTTTCAGACGTGCTACAGACTTGTTCTCTGAAGTTTTAATACACAGTACTGCCCAGAACCTGGATACATACCAAAAGCTGCCACCTTTATGATTATGGCTTGAATGTTGGATGATATCATTTCTTTAAATAAAATTTCCTGGTTCCGGCGCCAAAGATAAGCTAACGGCTGAAGATTAAGTCTTCTGCATCTTAAAAGCAAAAAAAAAAAAAAAAAAAGTTGAATGAAAGCCAAAACAAAGCTTTTACACAGCATAACTTATGCAAAACTAAAGAAGTTTAATTTGTCTGATTTCCTACTATTAAATATTTTTTCTATCATTTCAATTAAAATATTTTCCTAGATTTCACTATACACACACTAAGCCTAATATAAGATAAAAGGAAGAAACCTTATTCTGACTCTAATTGACCTATGTAATTCACTCATATAGATAGAGTTGCATAGGAATAAAATGGGAAAAATCCATCTCTAGACCTTTAGGAATGCAAGCCCATAAACAGCTTAGGTGGTGATCAATTTTTATATACACAGTTAAAGCACCACTCTGAGTTACAAGCATAACAGATTACCAGTGCAATATGTTGAATGTGTTACACTTAAACCTGCGATTAGTATGAACACTCAAGAAAAGGATAGCTCAAGAAAAACTGTACAGTTTGTGAAATAAAGTAATAAATTGATAATATATTTAATATATAGCTTTCAATTGTTTATCATATTAGAGCATGCCAACTGGCACTATTGAAACGCAGTCCTAACGCAAATTGCCAAGAAACATAAATTGATGATAAAATACATAGTACCTAGATCCCAAAAAGCAGAATTAAATTCCTAGGTCAGATCACTCAAAATATCACATTAAAAGAGAATTGACAAGTGTTTAATACATGCAATTTCTCATTAAACGAACATCAAGATTTTGCAAATGGGTTCTTATTGCTGACACCTAAACACATATGTAGCACCCATAGATTCACATGTATTTTGCTATAACTTTTGTATATTTTTAACAAAGCACTCAGTTGTAAAATTAAAAAAATATTTAACAACTTTGAATGCCAGGTTCATTCATTTGTGTGCCTATCTTTATTTCTGAATCCACATAATCAGGATGGTTTAGGTCTCAAAACTTGACTGCAAGGGGTAAACCTTCAGATCGGTGTAAATTTTTACCACTGAGTGTCCTTGGAATTAGTCAGGTCAGCTGGCAACACTGCGATGTGCCACCAATCTTCTGGCTGTGGCAACAGACTAGAGACTCACAGACAGCAAAAATAATCTTTTTTCAGAATATCTAGTAACATGATGAAGCATTTATTAAAATGCCAAATTCTTTCTAGCTTTCAGCATGTACATTAATCCTGGGAGAAAAAAAGAGAGAAGCTATTTCAAACTGAAGCTTACCTGTGTAAATTGAAAAGGAAACACTCATCAGATGTAACTCCCTGATGTAAGTAGGGTAGCATTAATTTCAATATTTTTGAAATTCATGAAATATTTCATTTTTTTATTCCATTATCAACAAATAATTAATGAACTCTAATTATCAAGCTGCTTCTGCATTTCATCAGATGTATGTAATGACTTTTTTTCTAGACCCAAATCAAATCTAGGCCTACATAACACACAATTCCTAACACTTGTTGTTAAGGCTCTTAGAAGTATCAATGTGTATAGACTAGAAGGAGAGAGAAACGAGAAATCAAAGTTCCTGACTAATTTTATTATTATTTCTGTAATAGATTTTAAGGAACTTCATGTAGCTCCTAATAACAACTGGTAAGTCTGGTAGATTCAACTGATCACTGGAATGGAGAAAGAGTAAGTAGATTCAGCTGTACTGTGTAATAAAGAAAAATATTTTCTTACACATCTTCTACTCGAATTCGCTGGTAATCAGAAAGAATGGCTCCCACAGAGACACCCTCCACTCCTTCCTTATCCTGAAAAAAAAAATAGGAAATAAAGTTGGCATTGTATGCTAGTTTAAATGATCAAGCTCTACTAACTCTTTCAGAATCAAGAAGTACCTTGACATACATCTGCAATACAGATCTTCCATAAGAGAGAGCAGTGCAGTTGTCTACCGTATGATTATTACTCTAACAAAGTAATCTACTCAAATCTAGTATCACTCGACAGAAGAAATAGCCACTGTAACTGAAAAATATTGGATTTAACAGCTTATCCCAGAGATTTATTGACATACTGAGAATTAGTTCCAGCTCTTCTCTGTAACTGAAACATCTATTATTCCACCTACAAGTAAATATTAGCAACACATAATCACGACTGTACTTGTTTAATTGTATATATGCCACATTGTGTATATGTGATGTAGGTGTTGAGATTACTATCCTAACCACAGAGAAAGAGACACTTTCTGGCAACTTACTGAATTCTGCTACAAAAAGGTTTTCCCATCCACATTCTCTTTGGATTGGTGTTTCTATTTCATTTACTTAAACCATCAACTCTTTATTTTTCTTCTAGATATACCGAGAACAGAACATTTGAAACTTGTACTTAAAATATTTCATGGATTGTTGCCTTTTTTAAGAAAATAAAAAAATAAAAGCTCAAGTCACAAGCAACATGCTACATTTACTTTCTTTTCCTAAGATTTAGTCTGGTTAGACTTTAGTTACAGTCAACCTTTTTAAAGCAAGGTTGACCATAATTATAAAGGAAGATCTACCTTCTGAAGCAGCTCAGCAATCCTGTAATGTTTGTAGCAAGACTATACTAGAAAATTTTAACTATATACTTAGATATTTACTTCAAAATTAAACTAGTCCTTCCCTGCAACAGTACTGAATTGAAAATTCATCTTTGGTTTCTGGTCAGTAAAATATTGTCAAAGGTATTTTGTTCATAATTACCTTGCAATGAACAATTTCCTATTTTATATATATGCTGGACTATTCTATAATAGTTTTGCATTAATTCTCACATTTCCCCAACTACATTCCCAAGTCATTCATATCCATCTGTACTTCTCAGTTAAGACTATTTATCAAAGCTTCTAGCTATAATATTGCAAGCTTGATTATTGTCAAATGTATGTATTTCTACACATCACTAATAGATGCATTATATAACACCAAAATCAATGCCAAACCTGATAGAGTTCAAATACTCTAAAGAATACTGACGCAAATTTATTTTAGCTTATCCATTGCTAAAAAAAAAAAAAAAAAAAAAAAAAAAAAAAAAAAAAAAAAAAGCCACTATCCCGAAAATGCTACTTTTGCTTCCCTTGGAGTTTTCTGTGCAACAACGTTTCAAAGCTCTTTCCTGAGCAGAAGGAGGAGTCAGACATTGCACTTCCCTCTGCTCTCCAAGAGGAAAGCATATTTTTAAAAGAAGTTAACAGGTGCATGTAACTAGAAGCTTCATTAAACAGATCCTATCTCAAAATAATTCACGGAGTCTCTTTGGGTCTTCAATACACCTAATAGGTTTCCCCACATGCTTCTTTTTTTCCATGGAATTTTGATATGCAACTTCCCTGTACTGCTATCAGCATCTCTCTGCATTTGTATTCTCCTTATAGGTCTAAAGTTCTTTTTAAAAAAAATATACATTTAAAATTCTTAATGATCCTATAAAGCATGACAGCTAAGTATTGCTTGTTCATGTTTTTACGCAAAAAGTAATTTTGGCTAGAATTACTGGTTCATAAAGCAATTTGCAATGGACAAGTACTGCAGTTTAAATAAATGAACACAATTGTGAAACAGCATGAGCTCACCTGACCATTGCAACTGTGCCCTTCTATCCTCTATAATATATAACACCAATATACTCATGTCACCAAATAGGCAGGACACTACCCTAAAGAAAATACAGCTTCTTTACTTGCAACAAGTGCCTCACTGAGGTACATTAAATTATTTTGGGATGATAATCTGTCTCCTGGTTAAATGAAATGCAACTCACTTCTGTTAGCTAGTGTTCTCAAAGTATTCCACTACTCTTCTTGTGAAGTACTACACTTAAATTGAGCAAACTACTAATCCCCCGCTCCACCCCCCCCCCCCCCCCCCCCCCCCCAAAAAAAAGGGCACATTTGGTGCAGCAACATCCATTTGAGAGCATGTGGATTGGATTTGCATTTTGGTTTGCACTGCAGCCCAGTACCTGCACACACACACCTGTTTGCTCCACACATACTGGCACTCAGAGAGGTCCCCCAGAAAAGCTCCTTTTCCAGAAAAGATGAGAGAGTTTCCTCAATTTTTGTTATAGTTATATAATTGATATATAGGTTATATATGTTATAGTATATACAACCACCTCTTGGAGCAGCATTGTACCTTTTGTACCAGCATTGTACCTTTTGGAAGTACAATGCAAATCAAATCACATCACTTTAATATTACAGGGCATTGTGGGCAGCAGACTAATCTACAAGACCAGTCCTAAAATATATTAATAATTCTAATAGTGAGCTGTTTTAGGAAGAGTGGGTAGAAATATATCTGACACGCTGTTCACACTAAAGTGCACTGGATATATTCAACAGGTAATTTAACAGGTAAGAATAGGACAAATAGCCTTGATTAACATCCCTTTAAAAAAAAAAAAAAAAAAAAAAAGGTTTTGTTAAAATTAACACACACTGCATTTTAAAAGTATGCTATAAAAGAGTGTCTCCCCACTCACAAATTAACAGATTAAGAAACTTTGGAAAAAAGCTTAAGCAATGCAAGTAATTTCTGTAGTGAAGTTTCTTCTCAGAGCTCTGAATTCTACCCTGTGGCAAATGCCAATGTCCACCACAGTGACTCGGGGAACTCTGTGATCTTCCAGCCCCAGGAAATAAACCTAGGTGACTACACTTTGAAATTATTTATACTTAAGGACTCAGCAGGAAAGGTCCCATTTAAAAATACTCCTCTAATGCAAAGGGTTTAAAGGTTTTATTAAATATTCGTAGTAGTAAAATTAACATCAATATAGCTAGTAAAGGCCTTGAGTAAGGAGTTGCAGTTAGCATATTTAGCACGGGGATGGCAGGCTGACATCTGCAAACCAAATATCAACTACCTGCAGTTAATGGATGCAAGTTTGAGAAAGTTGTGGGAGAAAGCTTCTCAGTAACATGGAAGGGCTTCCCCCCACCCTCAATTTTATTAGTAACAAAAATTCCTAAGCACTATTTTTTAAAGAGATTGTTTAAACTATGCAACATTACTAATGCTTTATTAAAATAACGAATTATATTAAAATAAAAATTACTACTACTTTAGTACTTTTAAACAATACACAAAGCATCCTTTCCATTGTGAATCAATATACTTCCTATTATTATAATTGAGGTGTGTATAATGCATAGACAGACACTCAACATGGATATTTACCCAAAGTAAAAAGTTGTTAGTATCTTGTAAGACCTTTAAAAAAAATTTTCTCCATTAGAACTATCAAAATTACTCATTTTAAAAAGCAGACTTAAAAATGAAGTTTTAAAAAGTATCTGAACAACACAGAATTCTGAGCAGGTTTTTTTTGCACTTTTTTTAATAAACAAAAGATAATTACTGTTTTGACTGTAAGTGAAATTACATTATTATTAGATTTTGTTAGAACCATTTACATATTCCTACTCATAACGTTCATGAAGAATGATCATCATGAAGAACTGTGGTAGAAAAACAAATAGATCTGTGCAACTGTAACTATTAAAATGTACAACTTATGTTAAAAGCTAAACAATTTTAAATTATTTTAAAATAGTGTAGCAAATAACAAAGTTACTGCTCTATTCATATCATAACTTTCACCTATATTTTCTATCAGAAAAAGCATAAAAAATTGAACAGTTTTGTGAAAGCTGCAAAACATAAGTGGCTGAGCATGCCTTCAGCAACTGCTAAAAGTGTTTATATAACATACATGTATAATACTGACAGAGTGGCACAAAGCTTATACAAAATATAAACAGAAACTTAAAAGTAATATGTTTGAACAGCATGATTTCAAATTTGCCTCTTCCCCACCCCACCCCCACCCCCTTTGACCTCTATTCAGAGATTGATATTCAATTATAGAGTGATAGTCATTTGAGGAAATGTCTAAATCCAGGTTTTAACACACTACTCTGGCAGAAGGATTCTACTAGCAAGCAAAATATTTATCACAGAAGATAGGAGCTTTGTTCAATTTCACATTTTAGTGTCTCTACCTGACCCTCTCAGAGTTCAAGAAAAAGAAGATTAGTGATAATGCTTTCAATTTAATTACTTTATTACATGCACTGTAATTATTAGTGCGAAATGTTACATTAATGAATATAAAAGTTAGCAGTAAATTACCTCGTAGTTATTATCAATTTCCCAAGCTAGTGCTCCTTAAGATAACCCTCTCCCTATGGTCCTTCCGGTAATTTTTCTTTGCCTGGTAAACACGATGATTAAACAGCACACAGTGCAAACCTTTGATACTTTTTAAATTAAATCCATGCTGAGCCTAAGGGCTGTGTCTGATTTCAACTAAATATGTCAGTTAATCAGATAAAAAATTATCAATAGCCCAAAGAAACAGCAGCCTTAGGCCTCATCAGTGCTGGCGAAAGCTGAACAAAATAAGACATACAGACAATATCACATTATGAGTAAAGGTTACTGCTAAGCATATAACTGCATCCAACTATTCACCACCTTAACAAGCAGCGAATAAAGAAATATTGCATACAACAGTCAAAATATTAAGAAAAAGGGTTAGACTACCATATATGCCTGCACCCATGCTTTAAAATTAAAAGTGAACATTCCAATTTAGAAAAATGCAGAATATCCTCCAAAATCCAAAGAACAGTTAAGCTATTTTTTTTTTTTAAACTTTTCCTTAACAGCTTTACCAAAATAGAGTTCATTTGATGACAAAGATAATATGTAGGGATAATCTATTTTTTTAATCATGTTGGAAGTTAATATCCTCCTTGATCCTTACATTAGCAACTGTTTTGTTGCATTAACAAAACTGCTACACATGCTTAAATTAAAGCTTAAGATCAATTATGTCTGGAAAATGATTATCAGTCACTTACAACACATTTGCAGGTATGTGATAAATAAGTAACCAAACTACCAGCAAATGAACTTTTAGGCTTCTGCAACTGAATAGTAAAATCTTACATGTGAGTATTTCACCATAATTTATGAAGCTTTCTATGATCACAGATTACACTTCTCAAACACAGTATGCGATTTTGTAAGCTTTGGCATGTCAGGGGCATCTGCAAGAAACGGAAGACAGGACAAAGCCGTCCCCGAGACGGGCAACACGGAGCAATTGTGAAGAGCCCACTGTCTGCTAAGCCTCAAAATAGGCCGCGGTATCCCTAAAAGGGAGTAGAAAATCTATTAAAAGCTTATTAATTAATCTATTCCTTTGTGCCTAGACATTGCTGCTCTCATGTTGCTCACAATTAATGTTATTTTGAAAACTGAAGGTCAAGGTCTGTAACTGAATTTATTCCCTAAGTAGGAAACTCCCATGGCATTCAGAAGACAGGCAGCAGAACTCCGAAGGCGAATGGGCTGCCAACTTCAGAAAAGAGCAAGTTTAATATTTCCATTAAAAGGTATTTTTGTAAATAGCCACATTGTTCAACTGAGAGTGCAGCAATGAACCATCAGGAGCAAGGAAAAAAGGTAGTTTCTTAAATCAATTTTGTCACCTAAAAAAAGTGAGAAAATGTAACAAACTATACAAACAGTTTAATCTAATTACGTGCAACAGTTTGATCACTTGAGAGGAAAAATTAATTAGCACCCTTAGAGTAGAAAAGGCATACCTATAGGCAAAGGAGACAAACTGGTAGCTTCCGTGAACACAGAGATAAAGGGATTTTACCACCAGTTTAACAGGACAAGGATGAGGAAGAAGAACGAATGTTTAAAGGAAGGTTTCCACCAAGATCATGATTTTATTATCTTGTAGAAATAAATAACAACAATAAAAAAGAATTTAGGCAATGGATTTTGTAAAAAAAACAGGTGAGCTCTTTTCTGAAATCAAGGTTGAGAGATCAAAGAAGAAACAGCTACTTTCTGAAAAAAACACTCTACCACTATCAGAGCTACAATGACAACAGCAATTCTACTACTACATCATATAGATGTCAACATGAAGAGATCTGGAATAGAAATTACAAGGCAGGAGTGTATAAAGCCAAACTGAACAGCCACATCCACCTACTAAATTATATTCTCTGTCAGACTCCTCATTTAAAACTCTCAAACTCACATGTCTTGCACATCTCATCTTATACTGTAACGCAGAAAGACTTCAGAGAAATGCAATATACTTGAGAACATAACTGAATACATCTATATCCTGGTATACTCAAAAAAAATAAGAGCGCTGCTGTCCTGAAGCTTTGCTAACTCTCACCAGAATAACCTTTATGCAGCAGAAATGCACAATGTCCACTGTTTCACAGTGAGGCAAGGGGGAAGATCCCATCTGTTCACAAAGACAACAGCACAACCAAACAATCCCTGACTTGTCCCCTCCAAGGGATTACATTTTAGTCCTTTGACAAAACACTTTCACACAGCGGAACTTAGATATTTTGCCAGCTCCACCTCCAATTTCTTCCAATTCAGAACAGTTATCCTATCTCCAGTATGTCAACCTTATAGAAAATCAAATCTGATGAGTTATCCCACAGCAAACAAAACCTCACCTTGGACTGCTAGACTATTTAAATAAAGGACAAAAGGTGAAATATTTAAATTGGAGAGGAAAGAAGAAGAAAAAAAAAGTTCTGCCTAACCTTCCTTGAAAGAGAAAAAAAAAAAAAAAAAAAAAAATCTAACATCTCCAAGACAGAGAATTCCTGATCTAGAGAATTCACTGCATATATAATATCTCATGGCACCATAGGGTGGAAGTAATTCAAAGTGGGGGGATAAGTCTAATGTGAATCCACATCAGATCTCCGTGCAAATGTTCTATGAACTGCAGTAACCTTAAATGGATTTAGCTTAACTCTAATTTTCAATAATTTTGTGTGTGTGTGTATATATATATGCATACAAACACATATAACATATGTGAAAGGAGATGATACAGCTTAACTATTACACTTAGAAAGCTAATTCAGATGCATTTTTATGAATGCCATGGATATGGCCCAGAGCAACACAAAACTGCTTTTAAGCATAACTGAAAACATAACCTCAAGAGCTTCACAAATGCATTAATGAAACATTGCATGCACATGCACACAGACAGGGATAAACTCTTCAGAACAGGGGAGCATTCAGCAACTCCCAGGCACAGCTTTCGCTATCTAACAGCAAACTCATAACGACATTAATTAGTATACGGCCCTCTCGCTACCTGAAAGCTCCAAAGATTGGGTGAGACTGCAGGGATGTGTTTGGACACACATGAGCCTGTGCCTATACCACTATAAAAGGAGAGAATGTTAAATAACATGGTAAAAATCTAGTATCAGATAAAAATATACTGAAATATTGCTCTTAGAAAGCAGGAAAATTGTGTCATAAATGGTAGCTATATAAATTCAGAAAAAAAATCAAAGCGAACAATCAGTTTAAACAATTAGAATCACTCAGTTTTCTAATGTTATTACATATATTAACCATTTTCATAGATGAGAAATGAGTAGCTTTGAATACAAAGAGCTTTTTAAATAGCTATCATAACACTTTATACAAAAATATCTATTTTCAAAATATTTTACTTTTAGATTCCCTTTTTTTACAGTGGAAAAATATACATCATCAGTATAACACATTTATTATAATTTAGTATAGTTAGCTAAAGCTATCACAGAAGAACTAAAATTCAAAATCCAGATGCATACTGACTTGCTAGATATTGAAAAGGTTGACTAAGGACCTTTTGATGGATCAGTAAAGGTTTTGTTTTGTTTATATAGATCAGCTGAATGTACATGAGGCCTGTGCACAAAGAACAGAAAGAGCAAAGTCTCTGCCAGAGAAACAACAGTCCACAGCTAAATAAAAATACATTTGGGCAGCAATTTGGTTTCACATAAGTATCTGCTTCACCTCTGGGACTTCCAACTCTGAATGTTCAGATAACTAAAGAATAAAATTGTCTGCAGACACTTCTTTCAGGAAATCTTAATTATAATATGACCTCAAATATTGATTGCTTATTTTGATGATGAAATTTAGCACGAAGGGGCAACTCCAGATTGAAAGAAAGATATTACATTCTAGGGACAAAACATCAGTGAATACTCTCTCAAACAGTATAGTCACCTAAAAAATAAAATAAGATCCCATCACATACTACAGGATAAGACCCAGAATCATGAAAAAAAAAAACACATCTTACCTGAAAACAAGCTACTTTGTCTATTTGTAACAAATTTTCTGTTCTTCTCCTTTATTTCCTTGTAAAGAATGTAGCTGTCTCAGGGCAAATAAATTTAAAAGATTTTTATTTTCCTAAAATCAGCTCACTTGTATGCAGCAGTGCAATATTCTTAAAGTAAAATAACTTAGTTATTTCAACCCATTCTAAATCATGTAAGAATTTCAGAAAAAATAGGACAACTTTACTGTCACTAACAAGTATAAAAGTATGTTTATATACACTTAGGTAGCTTATTCTTCTACGCATAACTGCTAAGAGTAACATTTTTCAAAACTGCATTTCATAGTTATGAAGTCCCACCTAATAGTTATTTACACAGACATGCATGTACTGTCATATCACTATTGAAATCTGGTTACTTTAGAAGTTAAAGAAAAAGCTACGAATACACCAATTTGTAACACACTAAGAAAGAAAGAAACATACTGGATTCATTTGTGCTTTTCTAATGATCTTAACATCAAAGAACAGTTAAAAAAAATCCCCTGCTGCTTAAAGAATATTTCTTCATAATACTAAATATTAAAATTTATCTATCAGACTTACTATCACAGCATCTAGCCTTGAAGAAACAGTATCAGAAGCGTACCAGATAATAGCATACTGAAAGAAAATACTGCATTTTACAAGAGGAAATGAACTTATATTTAGGGCTGACTGACATACAGAATTATTCAATGCAGTATTTTAACAAGATATTGCATGTATTTTTCCCATAACTGCATGACTAAATCTGCAAAGACCTACGCAAACACTGTCAAAATTGTTCCTCACTACTTGCCTGAAATGTTAGTCACATTCACATTGTATCCTGTTTACTTTGACATACTTGAGTAAGCAATAGCTAACCTGATATAGTCATGAAAAAACAAAGTTGTAATCTGTTGAAAACAAAGCTGAAATTTCAACAGTAAATAAAGAGTCTGAAAATTCTTAACTCAGAATTTCAGAGCTGAGCCATGTCATCCGATAAAGGGTAAAGACACTGCTTTATATAATTAATGCACAATTTATTGCACAAAAATATTTGCCATTCATCTCTTTTTGAATTGTCACAAAAAATTAAAGTAAATGCCAAATAATTCTGATTAATAAATTTAAAGTTTTTCACTGTTCATAAGCAATTTATGAAAAGTAATAAAAATAATCCTGTTGCTTGCACTTCCTTCAAAATTAGAGATTTTTTTGGCTCAGAACTCTATCTCTTCCCAAAATTTTAAATGCTTGACATTTAATGTAAAACATTCTGTATTTTATAGAAGGACATTAGCGCATTGGCATGATTTATTGAAATGCACATTTATCAAGTAGCAGATGTATCAGGAGAAAGGAGTGCTTAAGATTTACTGTAACTCATTTGATGAGTTTGGGAAATTGTAGCCCACAATGGACAAACAACAATCAGACGGCAGGAAAGCAGCACAATTTCCCCCTTAAAAAGTTTTAGTAGCATACGTATAAACATATAAGAATGATAAAACATTGTACTTAAGTTGAGGATTATTTTCTCCAAAGGTTATTTGACAAATTTCATTTTTCTTGCCGTTCAAAGACATTTGAGAAATCCAAGCCTAAGCCTAATATTCACTTTCTGAGTTCTCAAATCCCAATAATCTAAAGCAGAGTTTTATTTTCTGTTTAATTGCTACCCACACAAAATAAATCTGTGATGCACCTCAAGTATTCACTTCTAGCAGCTTTCCCAGGTAGCCACACAACAAAATCAAAGCACTGGACAAATTTAAGTTTAGTAAGAAAAAGCTGAGCAAAAGTTTTTTTTTTTTTTTTTTTTTTTTTTTTTTTTTTTTTTAAATAATGGCTCATGGCTTTTGAGTTAGATTACAGAAAGCAACGGAAATAGAGTTTAAACATGCTAAATACTAAGTAAAATCTTGACATCCTCTCTCCCATGCAATAGTTACTGCAGGCCTTCTCTTTGCATGTCATCACATCACCACCATTACAAGGTACTACTTAGCATTTAGTTCTTTTCAGAAATTATCCACCTTCTGACAAAGGCAGAACAGAGCGAGATGAAATAGAAAGAATAAGAATTCTTTCTACTCAGCTTGTAGAAACAGAGTGTAAGACGGGCAACTTTCTTCAGTTACAAATCACAATTCTTGGAGAAAACAAAAAGCCAGCTGCTTTAAATGACTCATTGATTAGCCTCACAATTGGCATTCAAAATACAGCAAACAATTAACTCAGAGTCATTCCATTCCCTTTCATCCACCTTTAGATCAGGATGGTTATATAACTCATAACATAGTACAGGATTTCTGTAAGTCTAGAATCTATTTCACATTAAAAATCTTTTGCCTTTTCTAATATGATGACACCAGTCTATCTTACAGTGTGCTTTTTGGACCACATTTGTATATTATCCATATTTTTTCTTTTTATTTTTCTTAATCTGACTTAAGGTTAGTATTGCAAAGCAGCTGAAAAACCTTTTTCATTTCTTGAATAAACTACCTACATAGCACATTTTTGTTGCTTTGAAATAATTTTATTTCTTCAAAATTGGATCAAAATAAAGCAGGGTAAATGCAGAAGAGTAATAATTGTGAATCTGTAACTTCTCTATTTCTCTTCTCTATTTCTTTTAAAATGTTTAGTGTTCAAGTGAAATAAAGATACATTTAACTGTCTGTCTTAGCAAAAGGTATGTACATTTCTAAAGACATCATATGATGAATAGCAGCTTTATAGGATCCATTTCATCAAAAGTTGCTGGGGAATAAATACTCAAAGAATCATGGAATAACTTAGGTTGGAAAGAACATTTGGAGGTCAAACACCTGCTCCAAGAAAGTCCAATCAGATATACAAAAACACACACACAAACAAATAAAAACCTGCCTCCAAGTATTGCCTTGTGTCTAATTGGAGTTTCTAAAGTTCCAACTTGTGCCTGTTGCGACCTGTCTCTGAGAAGATCCTGGCTCCATTCTCTCTGTATTTGCTGACCAGGTTTGTTCTATCATATTGAGTTAATGTATTTAGGCTCATCACTTTCTCTCTCTCTCTCTTTTTTTTTTTTTTGCCTAAATATCACTGATCCCAGAGATGACAGTGTCCAAGTTATGAGAAAATTCCAATAAGCAAAAATGAAGGCATACAATTAATACTCAGACAATTAATTACGCAAATTAAATAATTCACAATTTTCAAATTCTTCTATAGTCTATAAAGGCTAAAGCAATGATGATACCCAGTCTTAAAAAAACACCCTTTTCCTAAAGTGGTATATAATTTCTGCTGATTTGCTGATTTTTAATGATCCTTTTAATTCTACTCAGGTTTAAGCATTTATAGAGCTCTTCTCTTGATGATTACTACTCCAAAACTCTGATCTCTGGTTTGAACTTTGCCCAGTGAGAATTCATTGGGAATTCAAACACATTCACCAAAATAAAGAGAATCTGGCAGGTAACTGAGGAAAATCCTGGTATTATATGCTTCTTATCTATGACATCATCAATTCTTATTGCTGAAAATATCACACTTGTCTATACGGCTCCCTCCTAGATTCCAGTGAAGCACAAAATGCCACACTGTGATTTTCAGGTTCGATTCTCTTATAAAGTGCCTTTGTTTAGATTATTTTTCCATNGAGACAAGGTCACTTAACATTACTGAAATGACAGAAATGCCAACTTCTAAAAGAAACATTCCAAAACAATATAAAAATGCACTCTCTGACAGGCTTTAGACAGCTTACACGAAGAATCAAATCTTCCTCTCCATTGGACTGTTTAGCAGCAAGAATCAAGGCTTTGCTTACTTATCACAGGAGAAACAGGTATTTTGCTCTATCATCTGTATTCTAACAATATATACTGAGTCTGTGTCAGATGCTTCATCTACAGCAGCCACCCAAAGTCACAAATGCTTTTAAAGTCATCCATGTCTGTCTTTGTTTAGATATGAAATGTGGCTGAAAAATAGCTTAATAACAATAATATATTCTTAATAAATGCACTATAACACTACATTTTTATATTATCATCATTAAGCTTTTAGTATTTAAATTACAAGACCTTAATACAGAACAGAAAGTATGTATACCCTGAAAAAAAAATAACACATTTCCCCTTGATAAAAGCATTTTAAATCTTAAAACTGCTATATTTAGTGCAGTAGGCCCCACCTACATTTTACACCTTATACTCAGAGTATACTTCAATAAACAAGACTTAGCACTGCAGAAGCAGCATAGAATAACTTGTGACATAGTTCTCTGACATCAGTCATATCAGCTAGAAGTATGGACAAACAGCTTGTGAATCTCTAATTTCCAAAATAAGTCTGATAAAAGCTCCCAATCTGGTCCAAGATTTGAAAAGTCCAATTAATAACTGCACTCACATTAAGGACTTTCAGCTTTTATTTTAATTAATAGACTAAAATTGCCATTTCTGACAATATCTGGAAGATCAGTAAGCTTTCTGTTGTAAGCAACAGTTATTCCAGGAAATCATTCTATCTTTTTAATATCAAATAATTTTTATAGGTGTGTTGTTCCTGAATGTAAGACCAGACCTCTGTGTCTTCAGCAGTGATTAAACTGATGTGTATCCATTACATGAAAGACAGGTCCTCTGCAGCAAGCGTGGCTGCCACATGATGAGATGAATTGAGACATTTCATTTCCTCAGAGTGCTCCGTCGTTAATCTGGTACAAACAGATTCTCACTCTACAGAGAACTTGGTCATGTAACTTCACTCTATAATTTTTTTCCTCAATTCTTTAACATGTAGTTTGAGAAGGCTCATTAGCAAGGTTACATAAAAAGTCTCTACTCTCACATCCTGTGATCAGCAGCAGCTATATTCTTTAAATTAATGCTATGTTGGATTCTCTCTTTCACCTCTCTCAGCACCACTTATTGGTCTCTCCCAGTAGAAGTCAAATATGACACCAGCTCTGTCACTCACTCATAATGATAATGGCCACTGCAATTAACACCAATCACACTTTGGAACAAACTCATTCCATCAATAATAAAGAGAAATGGCCTAGAGAAGGTTTCACTGGGGTTTACAATCTGTTTTATTCCTATGCTTAAAACTGCTTTGTTTACTTTCATAATGATCTGCTGACTTTGCACAGGAAATAGGTTTCAGTGGGCAATCTTTACTCAGAATTCTTTCTCACTCTGCTCTGAACAACAGCTCCATTTTCTCCCCGCTTTCAATTTG
>VZSV01000001.1:18605135-18615958 GCA_013398735.1 Nothocercus julius | reverse complement strand
TCTCTACTCAAGCCCAAAACTGATCAAGCCCAAAGTCATCAGGGGAGAAACTGGACATGCAGTGGCCCCGTTCTAGGGCTATACATAACACTGCTGGAACCACGCTAACCTCTCTGGCTTTCCTTCTTGACCACATCTTGACTGTTCTACCACAGAGCAGGGAGGTCTGTGGAATCTATAACACTGCATACACCTGTTTTTGGTAACCAAGATCATTTAGTCTCCACTTTGTTACTTAGTCTTAAACCCTGGTCAGGAATTCTGATCAGTCAGCTGAAGGAGCTTATCTGAGCAGCATTCACTGAATTTAATGGGGCTCTTAAAAACACACATTAAAGGTGGCACTTCATCTCCTTGATTCTTCTACAGAACTACATGAGTTAATTTTAACGTAGTCAATTGTATCATAACTCTTGAGTTATATCGTATAAGTATTCAGTTCTTCTGGGACCATACAGTGTCTACTGACAGCTCTGACCCAGACCAATACAGCTCTGTCAGAGCTGTATCTGATAGAACTTTTGGGGTTCCTCTAAATGTCTGCGATTTAATGAAGAGGGAGAATTCCTGCCTTTTTTTCTCACATGGGTGAGGACAGCGGTATTTCCATACAGTACCATAGGACACAACACATACAGCACAACTGTGGTCCAGATGCAGTGTCTAGCCCTGCCATTCAAAAGGTGCTGCATTAGCCCCACCCAGCATAATGTCCTCAAAATCAACGAGAATTTCCAAAAACTTGTAAGTATCAGTTACAACTACCTCAAGGTAATAAAGACAGAATTTAAATAGATAAAAAAAATTGATGAATAACATCAACTTTGAAGGAGTCATAGAATCATTGGGAGATACCTGATTCTATTTTTGTCACATCAGGTAACATACATTCAAAATATGCACAAACATTCTCCAGTATCAATTAAAAAAAGAACAGCAAGAGCAGATATACACAGTTTTATATCAAGGCTTCTTCATTTTATCATTTTCCCAAAAAGCCAATCTCCCCAAACTGCCCATACTAGGAACCACGAGAACAATCCTTGCAACACAGTCACTTCTTTTATTAGTCTTCTAAAAGGTTTGAATATTTTCTCAAAATATGTTTTATCAGTGATTTATTAGGACTGTTAATGTCCACAGGATCCTAACTCTAAGTTTACTGTATAAAAGGCATTAACAGACAGTTTTCATTAATTTTGCATTTTCTACTATCAAATATTTTACAGTTGGTAATGTTTCTGCAACACGGCAGCATTTCACTTATTCTATGCCTTGTCTCCTTCTATAATATGCGACCCGTAAAATAAGTCACACATTTTAATTAGAAGACGCAGGGCTATTTCCCTTCAACAGACCCTCATTTACTTTCCAGGATGTTGCTTTTAATCTCTAGGTCATTTTGACTCACAAGTATCCTGGGAATACAACCCTCACTGGATATTCTAGATCAAAGCAATCTGCTGACAGCATCTAACTTCCTAATAAATAAAACAGAACAGAGTAAGTAGCCTGAAAACTCCTAAACATAGTTCTGAAGCACTGGCTTAAGTCTGACTAGAAGAGCTCAGATAAGACTGCAATCAATTTACTATAAGGAGAGTAACTAGAAAAGATACAAATAAGTATTTAAAAAAAAAAAAATACATGTTCTCTGTAAACATAAGAAATGTATACCTACAATAATTTTTCATCCAGCCAGCACTTGATAAAGATTATAATCACAGAACCTGTAGAAGTAAAAGTATCTATGTACGTTTAAACTAGGTTTCTAATCAATCTGTGGAGGAGGAGTACCTCAGAATCAGTAGAGAAATTTCTTTGTAATTCTCTAGACAAACAAAAGGCATTACCAAGATAACTAACTACAATCACACGTGGATCTTGGATTCAAAGAACCAGAAAAGCAATGGGATGCTCTGAACTGCAGCAGTTCACATTCTAAGGGGAACAGGCTTCTGTTGAGCAAGTCATGCCTATTTCTCCGCTGGTTCTCAATGAACTCACTAAAAAAAAAAAAAAAAAAAAAAATCTATGTTTTTACTTTCATTGACCACAGTCAGCTGGTCTGAGGACCAGAGGACCCGCCTTTCAGCAGGGATGACCCTGATGTCAACAGCACTGGGAGGAGAAACCAGGGAAAATTATATCAGAGGGGTGGCCCATAAGTGACCAGCGTGGTCACTCTATCCTGCATCCTTGATCAAACTACAAAGCTCTGATGTGCGTATACATTCCCAGTGCTGTTGTATTTGTACCTTCACTACTCTGCTAGCTTTGTTATAACCTCTTAGCTATAATAAATTCTCACATTTGAAAAATGATCTCTTGGGTTCAGTGCAATTAACCCTGTAATCCCAAAGAATCATGGATGCCCCACTAGTGGCACATCACATACACAGGTCTCATTAGAGAGGCCCTCTAAACTGCTGCACTAAGAGTAAAATATTTTGCCTTCTATATGCACCTGCTCCTAAAGATTTACTGATCATTTCCATTATACTGTTGTCATTATTTTTTAACTTGCTACTTTAAACAAACCAGTTGACAGCACAGAGTTAAATTTTAGAAGTCTGGCTGGTCAAATCTTCAGCAAGTCTCAGATGTGAAAAATGTCCACTTGCTAAAGCAAATTTCTCACATGCTATTCAATATCACTACCCACTTCTGTCCACTTGTTTCCCAGGCAAAGAAAATCCTTCCACAAACACCAAGACTACAGCTCAAGAAAAACCATGCAATTTCACTGGGCTGGGAAGCTGTGCATAAGGGTTCTGCATCCTTCAGGCACCACAAATACTATTGCCTGGGTGTATTTTACAGTGTTTTTCTGAGTAAAAGCAAACTGACCAGACCAAAGCAATAACTTTACATCTCTGTGCAATAATAAGAAATACAGTACTAATGCTGGACTGCCTGATTTGCTCTGACAGCAAAACTAATCACTTCAGTGAAGTTTTAATATAGAGCCATAAGAGAGGAAAAAAAAAAAAAAAATTACATTTAAAAAAATTCAGTGGGTTTTTTTTTTTTTTTTTTTTTTTTTTTTTTTCTCCTTTTTCCTCATGCACTATAAACTACTACTCTCTCACTAGGCTCTATTTCTTAAATGTAAATGCAAGACCTATGACCACCCAGTACTTGTTCACCTACTGTATTTCACAACTAAAACAACTTGACTCTACCAAGAAGGATTTCACTTTGTTTTGCATCTCAGTTGCATTTTGTGCTACACACTCGGTAATCAGCCACTCATTCAACTAATCATTTTAAGATTCTGTAAGTTAATATTTTAGTGATTTGTATTTAAAAGAAAGTCTCTTAAAAAGTGTAAGAGCTACAATGACACAGAAACAGGAGTTGTTTAAGAATGACTTGTCTTTCACATGCCACACCGATGTAAGTACAAGAGCAAGCATCTAACAAGGTCAGAAAAGTAAGACTGTCTGAAATAAACATTTTTTGTTTCCTGTATCAATGGCAATGCTTACTATATTTTTATTAAAAATATCTGGTGAAGATATGGGAATGAAGTGCAAGAAAAGTTACTCTTCTACATTCAAATTCACAATTACAGAAATATCACATTTTAAAATAAACTTTTAAAATAATTTATAAAAGACAAAGAACCTAACAGCTATGCAACCTCTTTTCAATTTAAATGCAACACACAGATCTAAACTTTCAGTTATGAAATCAGATATTTGAGAAACTTATCTCCCATAAGCAGTCCAGCTGAAGTCAATATAGCTACCTTGAGGCCTTGCTGCAGTAACTGCGCACACATCACCAGCCAGTGAGTCCGTCTGCGCTTCCAGGGAAAGGAGGTCAGCTATGCTCAAACAGTGGGACCAGAGGACGAGGCCCAAGGATGGGAAGCTGAGCATTTGTTTCATGTTTGGCAGGCTGCGCTAGTATCCAAGAAACAAAGTTTCCCTCCCTAAAAGCCAACTCATTCAGCACTAACACAGAAAAAAAATCTGCTTTTACATAGAACTGCTGAATATTAAACCTATCATTAATATAATTCAAAATATGAAGTTGTGTAGCTAAAACTATGTGCTTCTATATGATACAAAATAAATACCTACCAGGCCTAGGGGGTTAAAACAAACAAACAAAAAAAACCACAAACTATTGTCATCAAACCCATTTTAAAGAATAACTTTTTGTACATTAAAGCTTTTTAAAATCTCTTTTTGTATTTTCCATCCTAGGAAAGGGCCACCTGTGAAGGCTGCATTGCGAGCGTCCCATCTCTGGAAAGACCTGTGCACCATTTCAGCCTTCCTACCATCCTTCGTGATCGCACCGTAATGTAATTTAATCTCTCAGCAGCCTTAATAAACCTAAAAGCTGGGGCATCTGAGCAAAAATTAGCAGTAGCTCCATCCTTCAATATTACCAATGCATTGTGCATAGGCATCTCCTGACAGCTCGCATATTAAAAATAACTGTTTCTGAATGCCAAAAAATAACATAACTAGCAACATTAGTATGCATCTTTTTTTTAAATGAAAGTCCATTTTACTTCATTTAGAATTTTTAATTGTTTTTCCCCTCCAAAAATGTGCCATACCTTTGTCACCTCTAAATTTTGTACTCTGAATATTACTACTATCTCCTCTTTATCAAGGTATATAGCATTAGTCTTAGCTTTTGGAGATTTTCTGTTTTTATTGAACCTGCATCTGTTTAGCAACAGGATTCAGGTGACATTCCTTAACCTTTTTTAACTACCAGAATAAAACATCTTCTGAATCAAGATCACTACATCACTATTAAAATCACTACATCATGCGTGTTAATAACATTCTCAGAGAAGCAATACCATACGACTAGAAAAGACAATCTCTTTAAGGAGAACTAGTGTGTTAAAGTAGATTATTCTTTTAGTATTGTAAGAGAAAGACATCGTGTCTAGTTCTAAATGGAAAAAAAAATGCATTTAAAAGGAAATATTGAGAAATGGATAAGGCAAAAAAAACCTGAGAACTGTAAAGTATAATTACAAATATATATATGCACCCCCATACAAACACATATCTAAAATTCTATTTTTGAATAAATTATACATATAATTGTTATATAAACAGTTTGTAAGTCTTAACAGTCAGGTTTGTAGCTCTGGGCCTTTTTTTTTTTAAATCATCATCCTCCAAGCATGAAGATGCAACACATCCATGCATAATGCTTTTGGCCACAGTTTCGAATAACACATACTACTTAACTCTATGCATAAAGTTGGGAATATTCTTTTTTAATTTTCTGCACATTTTGTGCCAGACCATATTATAAACAGCTTTTACAAAGTGATGATGTTTCACTGACAGTGTTTTGTGTACTTCACATAAAATTAAATCTCAGACAAACCTTGAGAAAAAGAAAGCAGAAAGCTAAGCAATACAGTATGTTGCTCTTTTTGACCCACAAATGATTATCAGTTATTTTAGAAGTTATGACAATTTTCTCAAGACCTTAAGGAGTCTGACACCACTGGCACAGTACTTAACACTGCATTTATGTTTATATTACAATACAATAAAACAGCAGGAATAGCCCAGTCATTTGAATGCTATCTGGTGTTTTATTGAAAACAACAGTATTATAGTAAAACAAAAGAAAAAAATCAGACTTTGAACATGCAGAATAATCACTGCCATGTACACTGCACATGAATTACTGGATAAATTTTGGAAGACATCATCAATTTCAATGACTACTAGCTCTGTCTCTCTAACAGACAACTGTATTCATTAACTGTAAATACTAATCAAATTTAATAACTAGTGTTGTGTAAATACTTGAAAAGTCTTTGTGGAATTGGTTCTATGCTAATTATTTACTGTTTTTATATAGATGACTTCATCATTAGAGCTAATATTTACTGTTCTTTGGCAGGTATGAATAAAAAACAGAATATAAACAACACAAACACTTTCCTCTCTTTCTTTTCCCTGCAGAGTACTATCATAAACCACTGTAAGGCACAGTAGTTAATTTACCTGAACATATGAATAATAATAATATTCTTTAATAACATGTGAATTCACCAGTGTATTTTCTTACTCTCTTCCTTTATTTGCTGTTCAGGTAATCAGCATTGAATTGGCATCTCTGGAATCTTGAAAGCTACAATATGAACCTCATTTTGTTGGGGGCAGATGCAGTTGGCGGGGCGGGGGGAGAAGAAGAATGTTGCTGGATACTCAGTAGCACTTATTTCTAGAAATGCAAGGCAAAATTATATTATATTAAATTATATTAATTATATTAATCCTCTCAGGCAAATCTAAAAGCAACTACACACTATTATCTAACCTAAAAGCTTCAAATTCTTAATGTTAAAAAAAGGGATGCTTATAAAGTTTGGTAACAGTTGGTAACAGTTTAGAGGAAGGGACACTGCATAAATAAGTTAACAAAATGCACAAATGAAAAAGCACACACACAAAAAAAGGACAAAATAAACCCACTTAGTAAGAAGTGTTTTAAAGCAAAGCTTGAGCTGATTCTGTGTTCAGAATCATGATCTATCACACTAGACAAAGCTCAGCAGGTAAAAACATGATAAAATATATTTAAAAAAAAAAAAAAAAAAAAAACAACAACAACAACACTTTGTTAGAGGTTTCTGACCCACAGATTCTTCTAACCAACCTGCCTAAAAACTTTTGTGCAGGTGTCCTGTGATAAAGATGAAATACATGCTTAAACAAAAGATACTGCAACTGTCCCTGATGCAGAAGGAAATAAAACCCAAAGATTACTAGCAAGTATAATACTAGATGGGAAAGAGTTAACAATGGTAACTGCTATATGCAACCAAGAAAATAAACCACCAAAGTAGATATTAATCTAGTATAATACCTTTTGGCAAACTAAATCAGAAGTGATGGGGCCTCCTGCTCCAAAATTTAACTGCGAGACCATCTATTTCACAGCAAACAGTCCAACTCTGTATTTATGAAACAATTTCTTCCTAACATATTTACATATTTGAAGACAACTACTACTGAACTGCTTTGCACAAAGGTACTGGACTGAAACCATGAGAGCAAAGGAAAAAATAACTTCTAACTTTCAATAGGATTTTGAATTGCAAAGTTAATTCTACTTAGGTGAAATCTATGTAAATTTGTACTTAGATAACCACTAACTGACAACATTAACATTTTTGTTTTTCATTTTCTGTATGAGGTTGCCTTATCTCCTCTTGCATGAAAATGAAACAAAGAAAGCATTTTGGAATAATACTGTAAGAAGTATATACATATTTCATTTCTAGCATTTACAATACTGAAGATGCAATACCACTAAAATTTCTTGGGACTATGAAAAATGTGGAGATCCAACAAAATACTCAAAAAAATTCCCAGTTATGTGTATCTGCATTTCTCACAGCCCAACAAATATTTCTTTACTACCTTCCCCCCACCCCTGCCAAAGACTTGTAGATACCGCAGATCAGAAAGGGGCTGTTCTAAAAGCTAATCTAATTAACAGATATGGTACAGGCCACAGAATCTCATTCAGCAATTTCTGCATCAAGTCCAATAACTAAAGTTCATATTGTATGACATTCCTAGTCTGTTTCATGTAATAGCTGTGATCTTAACACTGCTACCTGCTTCTTTAAATGCAGTGGTTTTCGGACACCAAATTCCCAACGTGGAACCTTTCCACTTTAGTTAGCTCATTCAGGAAATCTTCAGCAAAGTCCCTAGGCAATGTCCTCTACCAAATTCAGGCCTATTCATCAAAACCACAGGTAACTAAAACAAAAAACAAAAAAAAACAAACAAAAAAAAAAAACACCAAAAACAAACAAACAAACAAAAAAAGTCTCATCAGTCTCCAAGGACTGCTTTTTTTCCTGAGAGGCAGTGAAGTCAGACCTTCAGAAAGGATTTATCTTCATAATCTTTCTGCACTGCCTGGATTTAGCCACAAACACCAACAGGTCTCCTCAGAGATGGATGACCAGGCAACGCCGCCTTCCCTCTGCGCCCCCTCACAGCCTGAGGATGCCCCGAGCTCCACTCATTCAGTGGGGCAACATCCCCAGCCTTCCTAGGAGCCACTGGCACTGCTCCTTTCCTGACAGGACAGAGCGCTCCGACTCTTCCCGGAGCGCACAGCACTGTGCACAGGAAGGAATCCTCTCTTCCCTTTGAAGGCTCTACCGGCAGACAGGTTCTTAGGTTAGTCTACACTCCATGCCTAATCCACTTCAAGTCTAATAATAAATGCACGCTCTCTTGTCATAGCTGGGGTTATGCAATCAGAGATGGGATCAGGTTATATAATGGTAAAACAGGCTGTTTTTAGGAAGGGACTGAAAACTGAGATGTGATGTAAACACTTAAGAATAAATTTCTGCAGGAGGACATTGAAGTGCGCAACTCAGCACTGCGCTTACGGCACCACCTCCGCCAGGCTATTTCAACTGCTTCTAATCAATGTCACCCTTAAACACTTCCTTAAAATGCTGGGCAGAAAAGATGAGACCATATAGTAACTTTATGAATAAGCAACCTCACTGTGTTTTATACCAGACACAAATACATGGGATAGGCAGAAGACAGATTTATTATTACTGCTATTTAGTAAGAGTAATAGAGTAGCACTAAGAGGCTGGGATTTTCTAACAACAGTTTTCCATTAAAAATGCCAATCCATTAAAGCTGAAATGTTTCATGAGAACATATTGGTTTTGGCAAGTTTCCAGATAACACAGAAGGCAGTTTCTTCCTGGTTTCCTGGCAGTGCCCCTAACAAGCCACAATGGAGTCTGGGTCTACAGGGTCCACAGCTCTGAGCACACCTTTCCCAGGCAAGCTGTGAACTTCGAAATGGGCTTCCCCCACCTGCTTGGCCTCATTCTGACAACATGGTCTTGCCCCATCCAGTCTGCAGGTGCCAATCGAAGGCATCTGGCTCACTCAGAGTCAGAATGAGTCCATTTAATCTTGGCCAAAGGGGCCTGAGGACAGAGCATGACACCAGAACGCTCGTGTTCGTGCGTAAACCAAGCTGCAACAGGTGAAAACCACCACAGACCAGATACCCTGGACTTTCCAGGGATATCCCCTGGTATCTCCTAAGCCCAGATATCCCCCAGACCTAGGATATCTAGCTGTAGGAAGAATCAGAAAATGCCCTGAGCTCTCTCAGAAGAGCCAGATGTTTGAGTTTAAGAAGACAGACAAGTTTCAATTTTTCTGGTATGTTTTTTTCACACAGAGTTTCAGTATCTAATTCTCCTCCAGCTTCTCACCATAAACCTCTGGAAATGCTTTCCCAAGTAAATGAAAATTCTGCCTTTCAGTCAGATGCTTTTAAGACATCTTCAAGTTAAGGCCACAATAAGATATATACTTTAAATGCGGATACAAAGAAATACAAACTTCATTAAGATTCAAAATAGGCAATGCATACAACATCTTTCCATGTCCCTAGACAAATCTGGTCCAATTTTCTTGTTTTATGCAGGTATAATGATTTTGAAACTAAACATGATAGCTTTTCTTTATTTCAGAAACAAGAAAAATAAGACAGGTCCTAAAAAGATCAGATTCACGAGAAGTCTAACTCACTTTAAATCCAGACAAAGCCAAAAGTGGCAATCCTCCAGGAAATGCCAACACATGCAAGCAACACTGCCTCAACCTAGGCTGACAAACATGCACCTCAGGGGACGATTAGAAGTTTATTTCTTTAAGGCAGAGAGAATTTGGGAAACAGAAAGAAAGGGAGGCTTAAGGGTTTGCCTTGAGGAAGACAAGAAAGTTATTTAGAAGGACATTGAAAGAAAGGGAAAGGAGAAGGCAGATGAAAAAAATGCCAAAGATATGGCAAAAGATAAAAACAGAAAGCATCAACTCAGAAAAAAAGCAAAAAAGAGAAAAAAATAGCAAAAGGTTCAAAATATTTTTGTAATAAAATGAAAAAAATTACAGAAAAATCTCCTTCCTTTAAATCTTAACATGAAAAATTTGTTAGAAAAATAAAAATGACTAAACTGCAAAATCTCTTAATTTTATCATAACTGCAATAACTTGCTTTATTTATCAGTTGTCATAAACATAAAGTCTACCTTCCATCCTGCGAAGTTCTGACAGCTCCCATCATCACACACCACAGCCTCAAGTTGCTTTCAGAATGGCAGCTGTTCTATCCCCTTAGCATTTGCAAGTAAGGCTGATTACAGTCAAGAAGAAATTTACTTCCTATTGCTTCCACTTGGGTGCAATTGAGGCTTTGCTTCTTTGAGGAAGAAGACATGTCCTTAGTCATCATGAGAGTACCAAAAAGCATTAAGAGAATACCAAGGCAGCAATGGTGGCTGAGTGTGCAAGTTTGGCAAGGATTAGCAATGTTTTAGAAAAACAGACAAATACACAGCTACTACAGTAAACCTGAGATTAAAAGCAGGTGAATATTTAAGACAGGAGAGAGAAAGTACAGAGACTAATTTTAACACACAGATGCACACATACAAAAAAGGAAAATCTGGAGAAAAAAAGGTATCAAAAAAAGCCATAGACCAAAATACATTGTAAAGAAAACTGGAAATACTGCCAGAGAGATAACTACCAATTGAATTACCCTAAATCTATTGCAACAAACTATTCTAAAAGGCAAAGGGAGAAGATGATGTAGAAGTAAATTTTTGAGCAAAAAAAGGAAAGATTAGTCTGTATCTTTTCTCCCTCTTCCTCCAAAAGAGGGTATCTTTCAAAGCCTGCTATTTGCTCATTTCCACAAGTCTTCATCACTGAATTCCAACATTTCTCATTTCTCCTACCTGTTCCACTCTT
>VZSV01000001.1:18583320-18605005 GCA_013398735.1 Nothocercus julius | reverse complement strand
TTTTTAAAGACTTGGTATAATTCAAAATGTTAAGTTTAGATTTGCAAGACAATTCAAACACTGTTGTAAGAAACTATTCCTCTATATGATGCTTTAATGATATGAAAAATATGATATCATATCTTATAAAAGCAAGTATACAGTAAGATAAAGCAGGCTAAGTGAGGTATTAACGTACCTTCTCTGCTTAAAGGCCAGTAACATTTTCCTTTTCCCATCCAGTTTCGACAACTTGAAAAACCTTTCTCAAGTCTAGATGAACCCTCTGAAGTTTTCTGGCATTACCTGTAGGTAACTACATCACAGAGAACAGATTTTCCCATGTGTTCCTTCACCATTCCTTTTCACCAGCTCCTAAGCAAAGACAGATTCTTACAGCATTTTCCGAGATTAGGAACTCAGAAGATAATATTGCCAAAATCAGATTTTCCCTAAGTGAATTCATAGCCTAAAGAAAGGTATCTCCAAAATGCTTTATCATTGAAAGGTTTAAGTATGAATTTTAGATAGCAGGCTCTCAATAAACTGCTTCTTCTCCAATCAAGGTGCTGCAATTACTAGCTGTTTTTACACAGGAACACAACAGTAGTTATAACTAGATAAGAGAGATAGAAGAATACTTATGCTCTTAAATAGAAAGCTACTTTGTTCACCAAGGAATCCACCCATCAACAACTCATTAACAGTCACCTTATTTTGATAAATGCATCACCTATATTTTAAATGCAGATTGGTAGGAAATGCAGAAATCTCTCCACTGAGGGACACCAAAACTGAGCCACCAAAGACAGAAATAATTTCTACTCTTCCTCAAACAAGAACATAAGCATAAGAAATGACCCTTACCTAATACAGGCTCATCTGCACAATTAAAGTGAAAAAATGATGTTCTAATTAAGCATGGACAGAGTATCATCTGAACAAGGAGAAACAAGAAGAGCTTTGGGTGAAAGTTAAATCTAGATGGCTCCTCCCTGTGACATGTTCAAAGAGGAGACTAACGCCTTCCACCTGCGAGGAATCAAGACCTTGTGACCCAGGAACCTAATGATGAAATAGGCTCTTCTCCTAAAAGCTGTTCTAAACAGGTGCTCTCTCTTAAAAATCAACAACACACCCTGCCACCTTATCCAAAAGGTACAGCCGAATGACAGAATGGGTGGAACTGGGAAAGAAACACCTTCTTACTCTCTTCTGTGCAATCCCAGAATTTGTCACTTGATTAAGCACCAGTTACACCTCATGTCTTCAGTATTTTACAAACAGTTTGTAATTGCAAAATTCAACTATAATCTCTTAGTGTATCACAAATACATGCTCAGACAGACATTGCTAAGGGGAACACAGAAAAACTTAAGGCAGTGTTCAGAGAGGACAAGAAGGAAACTTCCCAGGAACCATAAGAAGTTGAACGCTACCTGCTGCAAACCAAGATGCCAGAGCTGTGGCATCTCTGGACCTCTGGCTTCTGAATTTTTTATAGATTCAGATGTTGATGAAATTTTTGCCGTGATATATTCCTTTGATCAAAATACTGGAAGTCTTGCCTGTATTCAAATCAAAACAAAAAAACAAAAAAACAAAAAAAAACAAAACAAAAAAAAAAAAAAACCACGGATTTCTGTGATCTGGACAGCATTCCTGAAAGGATTCTTTGTATTTAAATTAATTTTCTTTGAATTAGGTTAACTACAGAAATAGGAAATAAAAAGATAATACAGCAGGCTATGCAATTACACTGCTAACACTGTGGCAATGGACAAGGAAAAAATACTTCCTTTCTATGAGGCACCCGCTTTCTATAGTGTCCACATCTTGCAACTTGACAAGCCCTTTCTTTAGTTTGTATATTCCAGGAATATGCTGGCAGACAAAATTTTGACAGCCAGGTGAAATAATCACTGAAAGCAGGAGCACTCCAAGGCTGCAATGATGCTGACACAACCATACCAGCAGCAGCTGATAATCAGTACCAACAAACTCATGGAATAGTAACTATAAGGTAAAAGAAAGAAGGAAAGAACAAATCAACCCAACAAAAATTCCCAGTGAACCCCCCAGTCAAATCCTGAATACAAAAACCATTGAAACAAATTTCCTACTTATAAAACAGCACTAGACTGTCAATTAAGGTTGGTAGTTCTGTATTTTATGTGGCAGAACTTTCTGCTGTAAAGGAGCCTCTAGATTCCTTTGCCTGATCCAAAGGGATCTGTATGTGTTTGTGTTAGATCTTTTTAATCTTCACTTCAGAAAACATTATTAATGTTACAAAATCAAAAAATCAAAAATTAAGGAAAATCTGACACTTATGCAACCTTTATTTAGTCTCTTTGTAGTGGACTTCATGATATAATCTTTAATAATACAATCAAAATCTACTTTTCCATCTTATTCAAAGGACAAAAATAATACAAAGGAGAGAATGAAACATTCCTTTGCCATTTGCAAATTCTGAACTGCCTGATTTTGCAACTAATACAATTTAATATTATATATTCACAATTAAACATTATATATTCACATAACTTTCCAGATAAAGCATATTTTAAAAGGTGTCAATATTTGCCATATCAAACAGAATTGAATACTCTGGCAATGACAGCATAGGTCATCAAATTCTCGAAGAGATTTTAATAGGCACAGTGAGAGGGGAGAATTTTTCTTTGATTGATGAAGATTTCAAACAACTACTCCCTTATTATTCTGAGGCAGTTATATGTGATAGTATCACTGATATTCAAAGAAATCTTTTTTAATGTTTATTACATAAATGATTTAGTTAGCAGTAGCATCTTTCCATTTTGAGTGAAAAAAAAGTACTTAATGTCAAAATATTAAAACCATCTCCTAGCTAATAGCACAGATTTAGTATTAAAAAGAAGATCTAAGTCTCAGGGTAAATCTTCCTTTGAAAGCATTTATTGATCTCTCCTTCGCAGCAGCGTTCACCGTTTCTGTAAAGCAATACTTTTGAGAATGGTGATGTAAGCAATGAATAAGTCACAATGACAAGTGGGTAATAAATAATGACTGACAGATTTTCCCTAAGAACACAGTACTGGTCTCCAAAGGGTAAGGTTAATGCTAAAGGTGTCAAAGAGAGGTTAAAAAAAAAAAAAGAAGAGGTTAAAAAAATTCACATTGACTGGAAATTTGTACAAGTCGAAAGAAAATTAAGAGGATATTGGGAGGGAAAAGAAATTACTTAGAAAAAGAAATTACTGCAGCAGAATGAAACATGAATACATGGACAGCAAAGACTAATACTAAGCCAAGCAATTATAAAGCAACAGCTACCTAGCTCTGTAAAATCACAAACCTCAAGCTCTGCAAATCATTATGTATTTATACAAATAAACACACATACATTTTCTGTGCTGGTACATGGCCCGGAGAACATGGAAGCTAAAGAAAGCCAAGAAGACAAAGCCAGGCTAGATAATTTACTGCATCCCTTTCGAAGGCAGCTTGTGCAACATGCGACGGCCAACTAAAAGAGGATGGTATCGCTGAGCACACNNACTTTTTTTTTTTTTTTTAATATATATATATAAAAAAAATCTTATGAATGTCCCTGGTGAAAAAAAGTCACCATTTCTTTTTGTCCTGTCAAATAACATCCAATTTTAGATTGCAGTATTTATTTTTCTTCCTATAGCTAATATCTGCTGTTAA
Source organism: Nothocercus julius (assembly GCA_013398735.1). NCBI lineage: Eukaryota > Metazoa > Chordata > Aves > Tinamiformes > Tinamidae > Nothocercus > Nothocercus julius. Next base: position 18,601,327 of record VZSV01000001.1, on the reverse strand, counting down.
CTGGGAAAATCAGTGCTCTGCCTTTACATGCAAGATACCAAAGACTTCCCAGCACTCGATCTCCAAAGCTTTCTTCTTTCTTTTTTTTTTTTTTGTTTTTAAATAAAGTAGTACTGCAAAGTAGAATTAAGATGCCTTACATGCATCACCTCAGATTTCATAAAAGGATATTTGAAAATGTTTCAGTGGTCATTCTTAAGCAAGGTATTTGAAAACAAGTGTTTGGTAGTCTACAAACTAAAAATGTAATCTAAATATATTTTTCTTGATTAAATATTCCAGACAGAAATCATATAATCCCAATAAAAAAAATAAATTTATACAATAATAAGACCAGCTGAAAAGAAGTGTGATATTTTATAGGGAAGTAATAGTTGTAGTGTGGGTTAAAATTATCATTGACATTTTAATTAAAAAAAAAAAAAAAGAAATATATGCAGAATAAACAGAACCTTTCCTATAACTGTCTGCAGTGGCTGCTCTGTCACTGCTTTGCATGGGCTTGGTAAATTATGTAGGCTCTCAGTAGACAGAACAGCCATAACTCACTGTCTCCAATAATGTAATCTACATTTATCACTATTTTAATTAAGTTGAACCTTAATTTGCTAGTTTCATTGCAAGAAAATATACCTTATTCATTTTTTTCCCAAATAGAAAGCATCTGTCCTAAAGGGTGCACTTCAAAATTAAGCCCTTCTCTTATTGCCAACCAAATTGCACTTTTAATAAAGGACCCATATTTGTTTCCTTCATTAAAATATTCTCTTTGAATCAAGATTTCATTTTATAAGCAAAATTACCACTAATCTGAATGACAGATTTGTCTAAAAAGAGTGAACATTGGTGACATTCCAATGAAAAGGTTAAAATTATATGTAAAACAGGCATTTGCTGTTTACAAATGAAATCCAGATCACCTATTTTCTCTAATATATACTTTCCACCTTTTTTTTATATGGCAAGCTTCCAAGGACACTTTAAAAATTAGAATAATCCATGACACTCATGATAGAACTGTAAGGAAGAAAAAAAAAATATGTATATATACATACACACACACACACACATACACACACACACACACGTCTTACCCAACCCCTTGCTCTCTAAAAAAAAGAAGTAAATTAAAGAGAGCTCAACAGACTTGTGTTGGTGTTATGAAGCTAGCTGTGCAAAGCAGCTCATTAACAACATGAAACAAACAAAAAAATCAATATTTAAGATTAGCAATAATTGTGCAATCAATGCAAGAATTAAGCACAATTCACAGTTAAATTTTAGTTAAGTTTAAAATGAAGTGACTTGGACCAAATTTAACCTTTTTCATGAGTAGAATAATTGTTGCTTTATTCAAAAAAAACAGAGATCACTTTCTTAAATTCAGTATTCGTTATATCTTATCGGACAGATTTGCTTGACTAGCCAGTACACACTCTGTACGATAATACTCTTTCCAGCAGCATTTCAGTTTATGCAATCCCATGTACCAGCAAAAAATGAAGACCTCCTATGAGTAAAGACTACAGATTATCCATAAACTAAGCAGGTAAAATATCAAAGCTTCAACACATCACTCAAAACATCTCCAGTCAGAAGGGTCCCTTTTACTTCAGTGTTCATTTATTACCAGATCTCAACTATTGCCAAGAATGGCTTGGGATGTATAACACCATTTATAACAACAGTCTTATCCCTTGTTATGCAGAAAAAACAGTGTTCAGAAGTAGATGGCTGGTGCATTTATTCACCTACTCTTCTAAAAGTACTAAGGGATGTGGGCAGTCATGTGTTTAACACAAATCATTAGAGATACAGGAATGTTTTGAATTGCCATCAATGGTTACATCATTAACGATAATTTACTGCAGTGACTTATGATTTTCAATTCATAGAAGTGCATTAAGAGTGTGTTCTACACTTACATTAACACTCCCCATCATAAAATAAAGCCATTTAACTTTTCACGGAGTGACTTTTATGATGATGTTATAGAAGGAACTAATCGTAGTTAAAACATTTATTTTTCAAAGGTCATGTTTTTTTATTGTAGCTTCTAATATTTAAATGGCATTGTGTGTGTGTGAGCACATGTGAGGGAGAAGGCGAGCAGGCCCCTACTCATGTGCAGGTATGGGAGCACAGGCAGCACGCGTGTTCAACACCAAAGCTCTCCAACACGGACTGCACAAAATGCAGAATAAAAAGGGATTTGCATCTTAAGCTATAATGAGGTAAAAAAAGAAATCTAAATTGTAAATGAGCTTTAGAGACAAATCAATTCTAATGAACAACAATTACTCCAGTCGCTGTGTGAATTAGAACAACGTCATTAATAAAGCTTAGGTGTTCTGCTGGTGAGCGTGCCTGAAGCCCTGGCAGATCACGCAAGACGTAGTTCAGGAGAAGCAGCCACGGCAAAGGAAGTAATTTTAAAATTATTTTATTTTGAAGCTCCACTTCAAACAGAAAATTCAGGAAAGCTTACATGACTCAGAAAATTCTATGCTGCTTTAAGGCTGTCCTCAATGCCTTATAAAATTTCAGATTTTCACTAGATAATGACAAGAGATAGCTCATAAACCTAGAAGAAGACTCAGAATAGTCTCTTTTGTTCCCTTTCTTCAATGTAAAGCAGTCAGTGAAAATCCAAATGTTTCCTTAAGAAAAAAGGGCTTTTGTTTGAGCTAAAAATGAATCTAAACATCCTGTTCTTCACCTGAATGCTGAAAGCCAGCAGCATGTAGTAACCACTAATAGAGCAACTACAGAGGGCACTGTTGTATCAATTTTCAAGTGTTACAATGGTGACAGGGCCGGAGAAGGGAACACTGTCAGGAAAAAAAAAAAACCAGAGTTAGGAGAGCATGTAAATGCACTAAACCTAATACAATAATAAGGCAAAAAGGCAAAATGACTGAAGCTGTGTTTCTGAAGGAAAATGAACTTAAAGAAAAGAAAGAAGTTCGCATAGCAGACTGCCAGGTTGATAGGAATACTGCAGTGCACATATTTGGCGTTTTCCTTTGTAGTACTTTCCATGGAAAAGGTAACTACTCATAGCGCCTTCTTATCCTTTACAAACAGCAACCTATTCCTGGAATTCTAGTCATAATCAATATAAAAATGAGTGTTGACTCTTACGCAATTCTCCCAGAGACAGAATTTATCCACAAAAAGAATATCTTTATGCTGCACAGTTCTGCTTTAAAGACCAATTCTATTTTATTCCTTTCAGTAATGCCAGTTACAAATCAATCATTTCTATTTTGAAAATGGTAATGTTGGTGAAATACATACCAAATGAAATCCTAGGCTTTCCAGAATTATCTTTAAACATACTGATCAGAAGCAGTAAGTGTATAGCTGAAAATAATTTACGTGTGCAATGCTCTATAATCTTTGTATCAATTAGGGGGGATATTAAATAAGTCAACTTTTGTAAAACAGTAATTGTATAAGTAACGAAAATTATTTTTATATAAAGAAGGAGCTTAGGAAATAAAAATGTTGAAGATAGTTAATAAATGTTTTACTCTTTAGCTATATGAAAGCTCTCCTGACCATGATTCCATTTTATTAGAACTAGTCCCAATACATTTCACTAAATATTAATAAATTTTAAAATATATACTTCTGCTGTCTAATGAGAAGAGTAAACAGTACAAACTAGCCAGTTATTTCAGCACAAAATAATTATTCATTATTTTTCATAATTCATCCTCAAAAAGCATGACAAAAGGTTGCCAAGCAGGAAACCAAAATACTGAAAATTTAAATGGAACTGTAAAGAGAAAGTTACTGCTCATTTTTAAACATACTGGTGATAAAGAGCACTAGCAGCATGTTTTGTAGTAATATAACAAAGATCACAGGGCTTTGGTGAACATTAACTTCAATTCCCATTTAAGGTGGAAAGACTACATGGAAAGTATTATTAAATTAAGATATGCAATAGCTTCACTAAAAAAAAAAAAAAAAGTAATAATGAAGAAAAAAGACAAGGATGTGTCATTGCAAAATCTGTACTAGAAGACTGTTTTAAACTACGTGCACAAATGCCCAAAAAGCAAACAAAAAACCAACAAAAAACAACAATAGGTGCTGCTTGTGGATATTCACTCACATCCACATGCATAAAAACTGTGATGGTCACTTGAATGGTGAAGAAGTTGTGTCTCTTAAGCATCCAAAGACACAAGTACCACATAGAAATAAACTGTTACACAAAATGAAAACCTGCTTTTTAAAAAGAATTGCACAAGCCAATGACAAATATATATTTACCACAACAGATCCTAGATCCTTCACAGACACTAAGACCTGCGACTACTTCTGAATGATTCAAGTAATTTATTTCAGGCTTTATTTTTTTTTATTGTTGCTGTTTTTATTTTGTTTACAAAAGCTAATCTGTCTGTCAAAAACATATTTCATCCAGTTTTTGCCATCGCCAGTTGCTACGGCCCTGTAGGTGCAATGTGAAGTGGGAAAATTCACTGAATCTGAAATTATTGCATCTTCTCTCTGAATTTATTTTTAAATTACAATTATTTTTTAAAATGAAGAACATACTCGTAGTCTAATAATCTATTTACTCCTTGCTTTTCTTCAGTATTGTTTCTAAGAATGTATTTTTTTCCTGAATAAAGTTTCAGATATTTTATTGTTTCTATGTATTAATGGATTATTGCAATTATCATTTTACACTCCTTTTGAAGTTACTGTGATTGTACACAGGTTGCATGCATGTAAATAAAACTGACAGGTTTTATTAGGTACTCACAGTATTAATAAATTAAATGCATATTAAACCATTCAGAATGTACAGTATGACACAAGATTAAAAAAATGAAGTTCTTAAATTAAGGGATAAGTCCTTTCTATGTAAAATTGGCTGATTTTTAACTCAAAAATGTTATAGCTCATTCTCCCTGATCGACAACTGGATCTGAATGGGGTTGCTACTGAGGCTGCTAAGTCTATGAAAGTCACTTTAAAAAAAAAAAAAAAATCAAAAACAAAGGTGTTGATAACGTTTGCAAAATTGACTTAAACATTTTAATGTATTTTTCCATTTAACTACAATATGAGTGCCAAAATGTTAATAGATAACTCTCTAAATATTCAAGATATTTAACAAGATATTTGAGGTTACTTTCTCCCCATGCAATAGAGCATATTAAAACCAATTTTATTTAAGTAATTTATTCAAAGCTTGATTGTGAGCAATAGCTGCTAGAAGAAATACAGCATTGTTGATTCATATACAAGCATTTCACTTAACTACATTGGATAATAGCAGTGCTCCTAAAGGAGTATAAAAGCAAAGTGATTAGAAGTCATTATTGTTAATTAGCATTCACTTTACTTTGATAGGGATGAACCTCTTCCTACTGAGCAAATGGAAAGCTTTTATCTGAAAGCCTGCCAAACCTGACCAAGGTAGGCACCAAAATAAAGTGTCACTAACCAGTAAGTAGAATTTAAAATATAAATAACAATAGCACCCCCCCTCCCCAAACCTAAGGACAGATCATCATCCAATTAGTGAGATTCCGTTTTTTAAACAGGAAAAGGTTTGAAGGGAATGAGTAAAACTGGAAACTCATACTTCACATTCTGCAATCTCCCTGATAAAAGGAGGAAATGTGTGTTTATCAAACTTGCTGTGAGTGCACAGTTCATTTGGCGTCCTGTAAACAATGCCTGGCTGCCCGTTTCCAAATGCATGTGAGAATCTTGCAACCCAGAACATCATATTCAGCAGGCAAGGTCACAGTAGGGATGCCCTGGAAATGGGAAATTAGGAAAACCTGGCAATCAGGGGTTTTAAGGCTGACCAAAACAAGCCCCGGGGCTTGCTCACCATCTCTCACCATCAGCCTGACTGTCTCTGCTTATTCAGTATTAGCACAACAAGACTGAGTGGGAAAGAAAACAACTCCACACACCTACCAGGGAGAAATACGGAGACTTTGGTGTTTACACAAGGCCCAGCATTTCTCACGGTAAGAAGCTACCTCTGAGATGTTGCTCAGGATCCCATTCTGGATGGAAAACTGACCCCTCCTAAGGAGTTCACATGAGAAGTGCAGAACGACAGGCATCCTGTTCATCAGCAAATTTCCTTGTTCCCATCTCATTTTAAAATTCAAACCAAGAAAAAAACCATCTTGTGAATGGAACAAGACACAAAACAACATTTTTACAAGGACCAAAGCACAACCAACTATGTTGTTATTTCACGAGCCTTATTATTTTGACATCTTATTCACCGCTGATGACAATGGTCGTCCTCTAGCTTGGCCAGGAAAAGCTATGGGGCTCCTCTCTGGAATTAGCTAAGTGGAAAAACATCACAGGACAGTAAAAAGAAAAAGTGGTTCAATATGATGAATGCAAAGAGACAATTTGAATTTTGCACAAATCAAAATCTAGTCATTCTGAAACATAGAGGAACTTAGTGTGTACTACATGAAAATATGTATACATATATTTTGTCTCCCAAAAAAACTTACTTTACAAACACAGTTATTTCATGAGTTCCAAAACATATACAATATTCAAGCTTAATAGAGGAAAAAAAAAAGAAGTTATAAGAGATCCAGTGTCCAAAATCTCACTTGAATAACATGACTAGTAGGACCAAAAAGTAACATCCATTTCTGTGTCTATCACTATTCCAACAGCCTTGGCACTGAAGAGCTATGGGCTGTTTGTTCACCACTGATGTTACAATTCTATTTTCTGCATATAAATTCTGTGTTTTAAGTGCTGAACTATAGAAGGTTTATCTATCAGAATATGAAGTGTAATAATTATTTGCACTTAATTTGCAATAACTTTAAAATATGAAAAAAAAATCAAGGGAGTGGTGATTATTCGAGAAATACAGCATAAAGAAGAATACCTCTTGCTGTAATTTCCATCATTCTCGTTTTTAAGAAACACCAATCAGAGAAATCAACCTACACATCCCCAAATAATTCTAATGTTAATAAGGAAATCAGTATATCACCTAAAACCAAAAAGTGGGAAACGATGACTACGGTGAGAACATTTCTACAGGCGTCCGAACCCTCTCAGTCCCAGCAGCAAGAGGGAAAGGTACCTACCTGTCTGAACTTTTATAAACTGCAAAATTAGCCTGGTGAACAGCATGCTGAAATCCTCAGATTAAGGACCCAAAGATTTTTACAATTTTACGAGGTATTTTACAAAGTTTTTTTTTTTTTTTTTTTTTAAACAATACTGCAACTAATTATCTTATTCCAATATATGACTCCAATAACTGTATACCCTACTTCATTTTACATCTATTCACTAATGTCCAAGTAAAGACAATGCAGTTTATCTCCCTCTTAGTGCTCAAATCCACATTAATTATAGCAGTGTGTTTGTTCTGAAAATTATAATGTATTGTTAGATATTACTTTATTTTAAACACCAAAGTCACAGTGAAATTCACAAGTAGAACTGATGCTTTAAAATGAGGTCTGTCCTAGACGATTCAGAGATTAAATTCTAAAATATTTTTTAAATATTTGACTAGATGAAAATGTGACCTAGTGAAACATATGCTAAGTAACAGTTTAGACCTATAATGAAGAAGTTATTTAATACAATCCTAACATCTGTGTTTTAAGAAAAGGTACACAATTAACATTTTTTCCTTGTACAAGTATGTTCCTGCATATAGAATGGGCAAGAAGCCAATACCTTCTATCCAACAAGAGAAGTCTAAAAAAAATGAAGCTGTTGGAGCAACTTCACAATTCAACATAAAATAAGTCAATCATACTCTGAATGAAAACCAAATTTCAGAGAGTTTAAAAGCAACAAATCAGAAACTTCAAAAGGCCATTTTTAATGTGAGGATTACTACTATTTCAGCATCATAGACAGGCAAACATAGAAAGAGCTGAATTTGACAACTTATTTTCACGCATTATCTAAAACAGCTGAATTTTTAGGAAGGAAAAATGAAGGGCTGCTTCCTTAGCATGGAGAAATACTATTAGGAATAATATGGAACTGAAGGCTTTGTCTTCTGTGAGAGAACTAACTCCTACACAAAGACCGTAGGGTAACCCTATATTTCATCCATTCCCCTCAAGCTTTGACATTGATTCCTGAAAAACCCAAAATCTTAGTGAGTTTTATGGAATAATTAAGGGACCTAGAGTTTCCTCATTTCCCACATGATCCTGCATGGACCGATACACTTCCATCTATGTAGCATATGAAATAATATCAAAATTTACACAGCTATCACAATGTTAAATGTAATATGATCAGAGAAATTTCCGGTCTTCAGTAAACATCATTATGTTTTTATTCCAAAATCATGATCCTGTCCTTCAAAAATAATTATTAACTGAAGGAGTCACACCATATTAATAAGCTCTTTGCTGCTGTAACTAAAAGGCATGTTACCTATTCCCAGTGACTGACTCTTTGAGTTATAAGATCATTGCTCCAGGACGCTCCAGGACATTATTTTTTAAAAAGAATTACAGCTCCTTTCCCTCCCAGGATACTGATAAAATGAAATAGTGCCACATGCAAAAGCTATTATTATTAAAATATTTCATATATCCAATACACCCAACAGCAATACTTATTTTTTCAGCTGATGATCAATGATATCACAATTAATCCTTCAGTTCTGAAATCCAGTGTGTTATTTCCTTTCAAGCACGCTGTTCTGTTTCTTTAAGTTTGCAGGTGGTGACTCCACAAGGGGCTTCTTAAAAAGAAGGCTAACAGAAACTAACATGACAACATTGAAAATGCACTGAAAACACTCTCTTTATAGATAGAATAAGCATACGTAAATTTATTACAAAGAAATTAGAAACAGAATCAATATACTCTGACAGACTTAATTTCTAAATCAAGTACTGAAAAAATTTGTTACAGAAAAACAATAACAACTACCTCAAAGAAAAAAAAAATCTTTCAAGACAAAAATCCAGAATTCTACAAACTGTCCCAGTAGTGGAATCTTTCCAAATAAAAACCAAGTCCTCGCACAGCAGAGGAGACAAAGCAAGAAACTCGGAAGAGGACAGAACTGGCCCGGAAGGAAAACATCTTGCAGGGGTTTGTACAGTCTAGAAGCTACTATATCCACTGCCCGAAGCAAAAGTTAAGCCACAGTTCCATAGGATGCTGAGAACAACCCAACATTCAGCTTCTCTAGCACCACTTCAGTATGTGCTTGCATTAAATGCGTGTGTGTGTGTGTGTGTGTGCGCGCGCGCGCATATATACATACATATATATATATATGTATTTATGGACAAGATCGTAATTACCTAGGAAAAGGAGAAAGCAGTTAAACACACATACAGAGACAAGCATGTTGCAGGAAAGTTTCATAAAAGACCCTCCATGGTCCATTTTTTCCACAGTTTTCCTACACATTTTCTTTTTTTTTCTGATATCTGATAGGTAACCAAGGAAGACTAGTGCTTTGCTTTGCTGGACAAAGCCCCAATCATGCAAATAGGCAAACACGGACAGACCCAGAATTTGAGTTATCTTTATTTAGTAACACAGATAGCGGATCAAATAATTTCTTAGATTTCGGTATTTAAATGCCCCACATTAAGTACTGTTAGCAGCTAAGAACCGCATGTATACATTTAGACAGCATATAAGTTATTCTGATTTGTTTTCCAACACCTATTCAACACAGACAATCTAGAATAGGATATCAGGCAACTAAAAGTAAATGTACTTCACTGCAGCACATCACTCAACTGGGTTTATGAAGTGTCAAATGCTTTTTGAGCTCATCCTAATTTTTCAAATTAGGTTTGCTTTAACTTATTATTAAACAACTACTTATAAATATTCTTTACAAATTGAAATATAAATAGTCTTTACAAATTGAAAATAAGACACACTACACAGCTTTCATCTAGATACACCTTTTCTGTATTCTTAGGCCCAAAACATTTTATAGAAAAATGTTATTTTGACCATTGCTTTGAAATCATGCCAACTCAAAGATGTATTTTTACAAGCATTTCACAGATTCCTCCCCCTGCTTCAACAGACAGCAAACTAAGCTCTCTGTTTAAACCTATTAGCATCATCTAAGAAAAATAAGAATTCCTAAAGAAAAATGACCAGTGGTTATGACTCATATGGCAAAGCTATAAAAACGCAGTTAGAGATAAATGTGAAAAAATCATAAAGCTTTCAAAGTTAATGTTTACACAAGAGAAAAAAAATGCTTCATTCCTTCTTTAAAACTGAAGCGATCAACATGAAGAGTTACAGATCCTGTAGATTACTCCCCTTTCACATAATTACTCAATTATTCACCAGAATATGCAAGATATCTGCTGAAACTTTTGCACCAAAGTTTCATAAATAAGCTTTACTGTAAAGGCAAGGTTATACAGTGTATAACAAATACAAGGTTATACAGTGTCTAACATATTGATGTTATTTATCTCTTTAAAATATCCTATAGTGGAATTAATAATTTTAGTCAATAAAGTAGTAGTTATTCTGCCCCAGACAACGCGATAACATCTCTTGCAACCACAGTTATAATTATCATGTATGAACTTTCAAAGCAGAAGTTGTCAAGATTCAACATTAGCATTAATTTATGTCAAAGCATCCATTTCTCCAAAGACAGCAAGGATCGAAAGGGAAATTTCATCTTAATTGCCACTAATCTGCCCATTTTTAATTAAATTGATCGGTAATTTATTATCTTACCCAGCCTCAGAGAGCTGTTATCACGCAGCTTTAACAGACGATATATATTAGTCCTTCTAATTTCTAATATTATCATGGTTCAAAAAATCACTAGAGTGCTGCACTGTACTTCTTGCGTTGTGTCCTACACGACACGCATATTCCATTTTAAAACTTTGTGAAGCACTCGAGAGCAGCAACACAGCCTATATGCACTGGTGTTCATTCTAGCAGTGTCATATTCCAACACAGGTGGTGTTTCTCAATTTTACTTTAGATGAGCATGATTTCCCTGTCAAAAATATTCAGAAAATATAACGTCTGACTTCAACATAGTTTAGGAAACATCCTGCACTAAAAACCATATTCGTAGTCCTGTCTGCAAAATTATTTCTTGCTCATGAACAAAGTACAAGCCTGAAGCTTTCAAGTTTATGAATCTCATTTCTGATTTCTGAGGGGAAAAAATGGAGTGGTAGGAAAGGGGGCAGGAAATCGCTCAATATCAAAACTGAAGACCAAAAATACCTTTAGTTGAAGTTTCAGAAAGTAGTCTACCAATTTTATACATAAAATTAAATATGTATTTAATTTTCTAATAACTGTAGCAATTAACATGATCTTCTGAACTTTTTTAGTACTGTGCACTGGAATCACCAACACAAATAACTGGAAGACACAGGACAATAGCAAAGATAGAACATTTTTACTCAAACTTCACCTAAAACCTCTGCACTCAGCCAGAACATTTCTATTCATTTCTCCTGAGGAGTAATTCAGATTCCACTGAAATCAAGTATCTCATGAAGCTTTCGGAAAACAGCAAAGAGCAAACCTCCAGTGTTTCAGGAAATATGCTCATTACCTCTCAAAATACTTTTACAGCTAGAAGGATTGGTTTACGTGATAGCTATTACATGATACATCAGAACTTAGCTACAAGACTACCAAAATCAAAATCATAACAAAATCAAACATATTCCATAATCCTTTGCAAATGATCTGCAACATACAAACCAATAACTGAAAAAAAAATGGCTTAGAGAAAAAAAGTGCACACAATTACGCATCTATAGACTTAACTATCAAAATATTGATAAATGTATGATCTTATATTCTAATAATCAAGCAATACATTATTTCAAATATGAAACCATAAACTGCATTTTGCTTATAGATAATTTTCACAATTATGTTTTTTGTATTATCTGCCAAGAACCTATTGAAGGTATATTTATGGAATAAGAACATGGTTTTGGCTTGAAATAAAGATTAATCAAAGATTAGTCTGATTTAAAATGTGGGGAAAAGGAAAAAAAAAAAAAAAAAGTTAGGCTGCATATTCATACTCAAAGGAAGAGCAAAGGAACAGAAACTACACTTATAAGAGTAGAAATGTCCAAATCTTTTTCACAGCTTTCCATAAATATGCAAGTGGAATATTTGCTTAAATTTATAGATCAGTGTAATGTATTGAAGCAACACAGTTGTTTCCAAGTATTTCATTCATTCAACATACCTTAACAAGTTTCAAAAGGCGGTATAGGTCTTCGACCTCATCTTCCTCACAAGTGGTGTACACTCGTCCAGTATTAACACTGCTACCTTTTATGAAGCAACGATAGAGCGGCAAATCCATTGCATCAGCATACAGGTCAATGGCTTGGTGTCCTACTGTCTGATACATATAACTATCCAACTCATCAGTTTGCCCTGCCAAAATTAAGAAATAAACATGATAAGTACATTATTTTAACATCTACAGAAAATCATAACATTTTAGAGCAGCAAGAAAAAAAAAAGTGTTAGTATTTTTTATTCACAGTTGATGATAACATAATCCTTATGAACATGGAAATAAAAATAAAGATAAAAATTAAAAAAGCAGATCTTTTCCCCCAGCAGACTTATGGACAAGATGATGCATGTCATGAACCTGCTTCCTACTTCGCAATTGTTGCGTCTACTTCTTCTTTACTGTTCCTCCCTGTTTCATGCAAAAATATTTTAAGGGTCCAATCCTGCTCCTATTTATACAATAATTCAGAGAGAGGCACAAACCCAACTACATTTCAACGTATTCACTACAAGAAACTTGGAACACACTGCAACACTGAGAATAAGCAATAGGTTGCCAAAATTTTCGAAAATGTTACTGTTAAAACACTTGAAGAGCAGATTATTGTAGTTAAGTAGAATAAAAGTAGATTGCTACAACACTCTGATTGCTACAAAAAGAAAAGATCTGTTAAAATATTCAGTCCATTTCCACTCCACTTTAAAAAATAGTCTCAGAATGCAACCAACTGCTTGCTGCTGTTTCTTTAGTCAAGCGACAATCTCAGACTCTCTGATACATGGTTAACATTAAAAAAAAAAAAAAAAAAAAGATTTTATAGCAGATCAATAAAGCAACACAACATTACTGCTGAAATCTCCACTTCATTTGTTAAAAACTAACACAATTCACTATCCCAACACTTTATTTGCAACATTGAACTCTTAATTTAGATCCAGACACATAAAGCATCTCTGTTGTATGTCCATATGACACATTTTGGAAATAGAAAGGTCTGTAACTCGATTGAGATAATTAATTTGTGATGTAATCATTGTATCACATCCTACTTGATGCAATACAGTAGAACAGAGCTAAGTATTTGCTCAAAATGGACTCAGGGACTCCTAATCACGACTAACCACAGTGAACATGAAGAGCTGATTTAAAATAAATCTCAGTATTTTTCAACGTAGGTAAAACATGACAAGGTCCCTTTAAACTGATATTCAGTTCAGAATACACAGTTTCTTTCTTAATTGAGACTATCCAAGCAGCAGTGGTACAAGATAAAATGAATGGCATAGAATCCACTATTGCCTGAAGCATCTCAATTAACTTTCCACAAAATTCCCAACTACACACTTAAAGGGATCATTTTATGGTTTTAATGACAATATTCTACATTTCTGACATGGATAAATTAAAGATAAACATATTTCAACAAGATTAGAGATCATTTTGCCCTATCTAGCAAGGGAATAAAATGCTCTTGCCCACTCCCTGGTAGTTGCTAGTCCTCTCCATGATTTATCTGTGATGCCAGCTCACCTTTCCCCTCACTATTTCTGCACATCCTCCTGTGCATTACCAGGTATCCCAAAGATAACATACATTGAGCAATTAACATACATCAACACTGGAAATTTGCCCCTAACAACCAAGAAACAACTCACTCGCTTTTCAAACCTCACTTCATTTCCAGCGCAGAACTAGGAACGTCTGTCTCTTCCCAGTAATGACTTGGACATGCCTGAGAATCACCCATTAACTTGTGTAGAAACCGATCAGAAAATTGTTCTATGCTCAAACTAACTCAGCAGGGCTCAAAATGCAGTGTACCAAGGCCATCTCTAACCCAGATCAGTTCCTCCACCCAGTTCAGAAGGACTGGGCTAGAATAATGGAGGAGGATGCATGAGGCATCCTCCAACAAACAGGCAGCAGCAGAACTGCTTATTTTTGACAGTCAGATTAATTAATTCCAGTTGAAAGTGTTTCTAGAAGAAGCATTTGTTTTGTTAGATGATATCCCATATAACATTTTATTATTCATGACACTGAACTCATAAATTCCCTTCTTATAATACCAGAAATAGTCATGATTTCCTTCTTCAAATTGTGCAAGCCTTTCTTTTACTACTGTTCATCCTTTCATATTTTTTTCCTTTTCAGTAAAAATACATTTATTTTGTATTGTATGTATTTATATACTAATCATTTTCTTTCTTACACCTCTTAAAGATGATTTGCAGATTGCCTTTCAATATGCAAAACTAAATACAAATACATAAAAGAAATTATGATGCAGCTGTGTCTCTATTACTTATTCCAAAAATATATATATATATATTCTGTGAGAAAAGAGGATTTCATACCTGTGCTTTCAGCAGGTCTTAAATTGGCTAGAGCAACAATCTGGTGCCCAGCAGCAACACACTGCATCATATTATAGCAGCTGTCCTTCCCACCACTGTAAAGAAATGAAAATAGGGACAGTTAAGATAAAGCACTACCAAAAGTTTTTGTCTTTAATGACTTCCCCCTAACTACTTTAAACTTAATGTCAAAGCTGGTTATAAAGCTTTCAAGTCAGTAATATTTAAAAAAATAAACTTGCAAAAAGTTTACTGTAGCAAAAGGATAGGACTTCATCATATTAAGGCTTAAACAGAAAGTATAATTAAATTGGTTAGGATTTGGTAAAGTATTTAAATGAAGTATCCAAAAATCGTTCATATACTTTAATCTGTGTTTTATTTCTAAGCCGAGAGCTTCCATATGAAGAGCAGGCCTTCCCTAGCTTAGGAAACTTTTTAAATGAATATCCTCATTTCAGGATTATACTTGACAAGATTTTTTAAGTATACCTTTTAAATGTACCAAAAATTCAAAAGTTTTAATTACACAGGCAGCAGGTTCAGCTGGCTCTGCATGAAACATATGGTTTTATATTGCATATAACTGCAGATAAAAATAATTACTGCTGCTAAAAATAATAGAAAAAACAGAACAATATTTTAAGGCCTGGAGATGACACCATAGCAGAGAAAAAAAACATTAATTTTGACATTCACTCAAGACCTACTTTTATCTTTTTTCACCATCAATAAGGGAAAAAAAACATTCTCCTTGTGTAACTGAAATATAAATCTTCTCACGGATTTTAATCCTTATCAGAAGAAATGTTATGGTTCAGCAACTGATCCAGGTACACTCCATTTACAAAACCCATGCTCAAATTCAGAGCCTTGGAGATTCTTCGCAACTTCTCAAAAGGCCAAAGCACCAAAATTTGTCTCAGGCAGCGACTAAAGCGAGGATCTATACCAGCTCTATGCAACGACCTTGCCCCACTACAGCCACAGAAGGAAGGACAGGAGAACAGAGAGTAACAAGCACCTCCTGCTACAAGAGACCATGGTTTCTTTGAGGCCATGTTACTACTAATAAATTTCTCCAGCATTCCCAGTGCAAAGTTCCCACTGTTACCAGCTCCTCCAGTTGGTCCTTCCTCACAAGAGCTCTAAAGTGTGTTACAGAAATAAACACACACAGCTATTTCCATATTGATATTTTATTTTGCTTTTACTAATGTGAAACTTCTGTATGCTGACCTTAATTTCCTCTACAACTCAAAATTAAGCAGAAATAATACACATAACTTACCATCCTTTCATACTTAACAGATTTTCATAAAGCATTTTTTATAGCACTGAAACATAAATACAAATATTTTAACATTTCTAATCTGAGATCCAATCTATATGGGACATTTTTTCTTACGCATACCTAAAACTTTCTTCCAACACATACACTGACAATATAATACAAAATCGCATGTTTATTAATACTGCGTACTGTGCTTGATACTGCTCATGTAGTTACCATCCACTTTGTACTGTGAAATAACAGGCTTAACAAAATCATAAAAGAGACAAAGGCTTTTTTTTTTCTGAAAGAATGAATTTATTCAAAAAAAACAAAAACCACTTTCCAGTAAGTCTGATTTTGATTCCAAGCACAAATTAAGAAAAATCACTGTATGGCAATAGATATTTATTTGCCTATGTTTGCCTGTACTATTTACAGCGTGTTAGCATTAGCATTGTAAAAAATCATCAGAAATAAAAATGGCACTAATTTATTCACCTTTACAATTAGTTTTTCAAAAAATAGAAAAAAAAAACAAACATTTTAAGATGGTGCTAAATTCAAATGACTTGATTGAAATTGTGCAAATTGGATTGCAGAAACAGTTTGTGCCAAGAAACAGGGGAAAAGAAAAAAAAAAAAAAAAAGTGTCCACCTATCAAAGCTTGTAATCTAACTGCAAAGCCCTGTTAGGACCAATGAAGCCAGCCAGTCAGTACTGCAGGTGAACTCAGAACAGGACCAATGTAACTGCTGTCAAATACAATGTACCAAAAAGAAAGAAAAACAAACAAGCTTTAAGACACAAGAAGGCAGATACTGAGGTGGCTTTGAAAATGTTTCCTGGGAACTCCTCCCATATGTCCTCATACAAGAAAGCACAAAAGCTTTTTTTTTTTTTTTTTTTTTTAATAGAAAACTGCCTGTCTGAAGTTGGGCCACATTCAGGATTAGTTCTGACAATGTCCCAGATATGGTATCAGGTAGGCTTATAAACAAACAACATGTCAAAATAAAAAATAAGGTAACCATAAAGATACAGAGCCATAAAAGCTTCTGGAACAAAAATTCCCCCTTACTGACAGGTGTTACCATTTGCACCAACAGATTTCTGGAAGAATTAAAGAGCTGAAAAAGCATCACATTTCAGTTAGAAGAGTGGCTTTAAAATGACTATGATTTAGCACAAAATACAATACAGGGTTTACTTCCTAAATACCACCTTAAAACAAGACTATCAACTTTACATGTGGTCAACATTTCAGAAGAAAAAGAAACACGGTAAAGTAGTTTCGTATATAATCCTGGTCTTTTCAAAAGCAAGAAGCACTTCTTAAATAGACTTTCTTTTTTTCCTCCCTCTGATCTTTGGCACTAGCTCTGTTACAAAGATTTTAGACACTTTGATGTCTCTTTAAAACTCTTCTTAAAACTATGTCTGAAACTAAATCCATCCTTGTAAAATTGCCCATTAAAATAGCAATTGTGTTACCAACCTTTTTGGGGAATTTTATTTCGTCCTGCCTTTTAACACATTCCTCTGCTTAGAGGATATCAAAATAAATAAACTTGGATGCCCAAATCTTGTCCAAGCAAGAAAAAGCAATAGGTTTTGTTGGCCTGCATTTAAGAAAAAAAAAAAAAAAAAAAAAAAAAGTGGGTAACGCTGCATTTCTCTCTAAAGTGGGTAACACTTGCTGCATTTCTCTCTCTGCAGAATTTCTGCACTGATCTGCACCTATTTGCAGCCAAGGCCTTTTTCAAGTGGGCTTGATATTACTTGCCTGTGAAGTACTAAGATTTCAGTACAGTTACTACACCCCAAAATAAAGGCAGTGTTAAGAACAATCCCTTCCTACATGTATACACACACACGTATGTACATAAGGATATATGTGCATATATTATATGTTCCCCAGCTAAGAGTCCCTTAATTCACTACAATTCCCTACGGAAGGAAAGGAACCTGCTTGCTTACAGAAGCGTTAATTTCCTTCTAAACACTCAGCGTCAGTTTCTCTCTAAACACACACGGCACGACGCGATCCCTGCGGCAGCAACACGGGGCCG